>JAGKTI010042713.1:0-10067 GCA_018397915.1 Birgus latro
CTGAAATGATCACCAGATCATCTAGATATGCCTTAGTATCCTCAAGCCCATGAATGGTATGGTTAATGGTCATTTGGAATGTTGCAGGGACATTAACCATGCCAACAGGCATGACTTTATATTGGAATAACCCAAAAGGTGCTATGAAGGCAGATATTTCTTTAGCCCTCTCCATTAAGCCAATCTGATAGTAGCCTTTTTTGCAGGTCAATAGTGGTGATATATTTTGAATGACCCACATCATCTATTACTTCTTCCATCAAAGGAAGGGGATTGGAATCTGGCTTGGTGACCCTATTCACCTTCCTATAATCAGTGCAAAATCTGAGACTACTGTCAGGTTTAAGGACTAAGAGACAGGGTGAAACCCAAGGTGAGCAACTGGGTTCTGCCAGGTTATGTTCCAATAGAAAATCGACCTCATTCTTCATGACTTCATGTTTTAGAGGGCTAACTCTGTAGGCTGGTTGTCTGATTGCGATACACCAGCTTTAATCTCGACATCATGCAAATTTACATTATATGAACCAGGAAGATCAGAAATTACCTCTGGATAATCCCTCAGTATGATTGCAATTTCAGACCTTTGCTTCTCACTTAGATATGAAAGGCTGTCATCAAAATTAGCCAGAATCTCACTGTTCTTAGGGTTTACTTTAAGGGAAGGAATTTCAGCAACTTCTGATTCTTGGTCATATCTGTATAATGGGTAGGAGGGTTGACCTTGGATGTCACAACAGAATCTGTATTTGCAGATACATTGAAGGCCTCAGGAGATACTGGGGTGAGTTTAGTCACTGTCCTGATAAATATGATTATATATGATTGTGCTGTTCCAGATGATTGGCTGAAGAGTGTAATTGTAAATGTGTACAAAGGGAAGGGTGATGCCCTGATAAGAGGAAATTATAGAGGTATAAAGCTCTTAGATCAGATAATGAAAGTAATGGAGAAATTGGTATGATTAGAGAAAGAATGAATATTGATGAGATGCAGCTTGGGTTTATGCCAGGCAGGGGGACCACTGATGCCATATTCATTGTTCAACAGCTTCAGGAAAAATATATTGGAAAGAAAGGAAACTGTATTTTGTTTTTTGTTGATTTGGAAAAGGCCTTTGACAGAGTCCCTAGAGAGGTGGTGAGTGGGCAATGAGAAAGCTTGGGTTGGAAGAGTGGCTGGTTAGAGTGGTTATGGCCATGTACGTGGGTGCTCGCACCCAGGTAAGAGTGAATGGAGATTTGAGAGATGAGTCTTCCGTGAATGCTGGTGTGCATCAGGGGTCAGTTTTGATCCCTTGTTGTTTATCATGGTACTTGAAGCCCTCTCACATGAGTTCAGAGATGGACTCCCGTGGGAGATGTTGTATGCTGATGATTTGGTGTTGATTGCATAGAATGAAAAGGAGGCAGAGGAAAGATTTAGGAAGTGAAGAGATGGTATGGGGCACAAAGGCTTAAGGGTAAATGCAGATAAAACAAAAGCGATGATATCTAGGGTTGGTGGCAGTACAGTCAAAGACGAGGGAGAGTGGCCATGTGCAATTTGCCACAAAGGTGTGGGAAGTAATTCCATCTTGTCAGTGTTTGTGATAAGTTGGTGCACAAAAGATGTAGTGGTATTAGAGGCAGACTGCGAGATGATGCTGATTTTATGTGTGTGACATGTCGGGGAAAGCAGGTGGAGACTGTTAGGCGTGAAAGGATTGAACTTGCTGGTGAGTCTCTTGAGTGTGTGGAAGAGTTTTTTTTTATTTGGGAGACATGTTATGTGCTGGAGATGGGGCTGGGGCTAGCTCAGATGCTAGGGTGAGAAGTGGTTGGAAGACATTCAGGGAGCTGTTGCCTCTCTTGACATTGAGAGGACTCTCCATATGTGATAAGGGGTCTTGTATGCAGCATGTGTTAGGAGTGTGATGCTGTATGGTAGTGAGACCTGGGCAGTAAAGGAAGAGGATATTCGCAAGCTCAAACGTATGGAAATGACAAAGATTAGGTGGATGTGCAGTGCGTCGCTGTGTGCAAGGCCTGGGGGGGTTGGGTTTACGATAGACGAGTTGAGAGGCAGGATGGAACTGGAGTGTATTGGTGTGATGAGGAGAAGTAGATTAAGGTTGTTTGGGCATGTGGAGAGGATGGGGGATGATAACTGGGTGCAGAAGGTGAGAAGTGTTAATATTGGAGGAGGGGTTGTGAAGGGCAGACCGAGAAAGACATGGGACGAGGTCATTAAGTGTGACCTCAGGGTTAAGGGACTGAACAGGGAGGCTGCCAAAGATCGAGCAGCATGGAGAGCCGCCATTAAGTGACCAAGGCCAACACATGCAAGCATGTTGGAGCCTTCAAAAACGAAAAAAAAAAACGAATTACAGACTGGGAGACCACTCGTTAAGTCCTCCTCTACCTTTCGATCAACACAGGGCTTAAGCAAGTTGACATGTACTAGTTGAGTGTTCCTATGTCTGTCAGGTGTGCCATAATTATGATCAGAGATTTTGTGACTTACCAGGTAGGGACCAGAATATTTATGTGTCAGGGAATTGCCAGGTACAGGGAGGAACATTAGTTCTTTTTCACCAGGAGAAAATTTACGTAGCTTAGTGGTTTTGTCATACCTCAACTTCATGTTCTTTTGGGACTTGAGGAGATTATCTCTAGCTACCTGTCTGACCTGGGACATTTTCGTCTATATATTGAGCCACAGACAGGTTGGACTGAGATTAAACCATTCATTCTTTAGGATTTTTAAGGGACCCCTCACCTGACGACTATATAATAGTTCAAATGGGGAGTACCCAAGAGACTCGTATGGTACTTCAAGTGCAAACAGTAGGAGATTGATATTTTCATCCCAATCAGCCTGCATCCCAGCACAATATTTCTTTAACATTCCCTTGAAAGTCTGACAGAAACTTTCAAGGCAGCCTTGAGACACGGGATGGTAAGGAGAGGCTATTTGTTGTTTAATTTGTAATTCCTTAAGGACTTGTTTGAAAGGATCACTGGTGAAATTAGTCCCATGATCATGTTGGATCACTTTGGGAAATCTCACAGACGTGAACAGATTTAGAAGACACCTACTGATGTTCTCAGCACTGATGTTTTTAAGCGGGTAGGCCTTGGGGTAGTGAGTGGACGAACATGTGACTGTCAGAAGATATTTACTGCCCTTCTTTGTGAGTGGTAAGGGGCCTACATCAATAACAATTTTTTCAAAAGGTTCAGACAACACAGGTATGGTTTTCAGGGGAGCTGGAGGGATGTTTTGATTTGGTTTCCAACTATTTGGCAAGTGTGGCACGACTTTACGAAGTTTGTAACATCCTGCTTTAACCCTGGCCAATAATAGTGTGAGAGAAACTTTTTATAGGTCTTACGGATTCCCAGGTGACCAGACAATCCATCATGAGCAAGCTCTAATAAGGACATTCTCACCGATTTTGGAATCAAACTTGATGTAACTCAGACCAGGTATCCAATCCCTTCAACTCCGAAGGTCTGTAAATCCTCATCAGGCCACCATTCATATACGAGTAATAAAACCCAAGTATCTTGCAAGACTCTTTACATTCAGCAGCTAAGTTTCTGCACCTAGTTAAGGAGGTATCATGTTCTTGGGCAGCAATCACATTCTCCCGAGAGATTAAGTTTGACTGTAACTGGTCAGAGGGGGTCTTTTTGTGGTTTGGGAACCTTGCTTTGAGATCGTGTTAGTGCGCAAGCAGGAAAAATATGAGGTTGATTAGCATCCAGTTGTGCAGTAGGACTCTTGGTTAAGGGGCAAATTACTACCATGGGATTTGGCACTACTCTAGTTCCTGCCAAGTCGTTACCAAGAATGAGATTTACTCCTTCTACAGGCAAATCACCAGTCTCCACTGCCTCCTTAACTTTCCCCTCCACCAAATCACAGCCCAACATGACTTCCGCCATAGGTAGGTTAGGGAAAGAAGAAAAGTCTCGCAAGATCACCCTCTCTCCAGTGAATCCCTTCTCGACACCAGGAAGGCTCTTTTTACAGAGGATGGATTGAGAAGCTCCAGTATCCCGAAGAATGGTGATGGGAAATCTTTCACTACCTGGCTGTAGAGAAACTGTACCCCTGGACTTAAAACCTAAGAAAGGATCTCCAGAAGTCTGGGAATTATACACCGTTTTAGGTTTAGAGGGTTCGGTATTATTTCCTTGAGACTGGTTAGGCTTTGCTTTTCTACAGTTTGGATGAGGACATTTTTCTATGTTGTGACCCAATTGTTTACAATAGCTACACCAATCAGAATTTGTAGCAGAATGTTTACCATCCCATGATGCAACACTATTCCTAAAGGAGGACTTAAAGTCAGCTGGTTTCGTTTCTCCTGAACTGCAAGTGTCTTGTGGAGAATAGCACAGGAAATGGCTAACTGAGCAGCTTTCATTACATCTTTTCATTCTTTTCCTCCACGTGTACCATGATGTTAAATGGCAACCTCCTTTTAAATTCTTCTAGCACAGTTAGATTCTTCAAGTCTTCAAAAGTGCTGACAATAGTTAATTCTAACCATTTATTAAACAGTCTCATCTTCTCATATGCAAACTATACAAATGTAGACTGTATATGTTTTATATAGTTACGAAATTTTTTACTATATCATTCAGATGATAGCATAAGCTGCCAAAATGGATGACTTGACAAATTTATAATCACCTACACTGCCCAGATTTGCAAAACACAATTGCAGCTTTCCCATCCCAGTCAGTTTTCCTTGAATAAGCCATGTCCATTCTGTTTGTGGCCAATCAAAATGCAAAGCAGTTTTCTCAAATGTTCTAAAATAATCATCAGGGTCATCCTTAGTGAAGCTAGGGACTAATAACATTTTTTTGGAGGGGTTGAAAGGAGCTTGCTTTTGGGATGTGGTAAACTTTTCCCTTTCAAACTTCAATTTCTCTTCCTCTAGCTTTGCTAACCTCTCTTGTTTCTGACGTTCAAATGCAAGTTTCTCCCTCTCAGGCAATTCTCTCTGGTGACCAAGGGTCTAGACTATGTGGAGGGTCTCGTTGGCCTTTGCTAACTGAAGCGAGACCCACTGGAGTAAGGAGTTCTACTGTTTCAGGCCCAAGCAATTTGCTTTGTACTAGATATTCCAGGACTGAATTTTTAAAGACTTCTTTAGTAACATCAAAACCTACTTCCACTTCAAAATGGGTGGCCATATAGCGCCAATCCTCTTTCCTGATGTTATGACCACAAAGTTTATTTATATCCGGATATTCACAAAAGTCTTTAACCAAGAAAGCCATTATTACGAATGTACTTAACAGTAAGTTAGAGAGGTTGCCATTTAACTGCCCAGAGTAGGAACAAAAGATCAGGCAATCAATATATTGTGATGAAATACTTACTACCCAGGAGTGACTATCTAAAACAGCAATGGATTTGATATAGATCAGTGAATTAATCTGGTTCAGTTTGATGTACAACTTGTGTACATGACCAGTACAACCATGTTACTACTGAAAGGCAAAGAGTGAAAGCAAAACCCTCCAGTAATTTTGCTTAAATTGAACTAAGCCACGATAATTCACAGGGGCAATCCCAAGAAATTAATCCAATTTTTGGTTGTGATTACCGAAGAGGGATTAGAATGGCGATTATTCGGTCTCCTAGAATGCATTTATTATGTGAAGGTAGAAAAGAATTCACGAGTCTTCGAAGCTTTAATTCTATTATGGGAAGATCCGGATGAGAATTAAGGGGAAGACAGTAGAGCAAGATGTTACACCTTGTCTCAGATAGGGAGACTATAGTACAGAGTCCCCTGTATGACTGAGAAAAACGAACTTGTGTTTCTGCCAGAACACGTACCATGGGGGCTAATTATCCAGAAGTTCGAATTTCTAAACTGTGAGGGGTGTTACACAATCCTTGTATAAACAACATAACCATCAAATCACTTGTCCTTGCTTCATTGCCTCTGGGATCCACATCAAATGATAATACTAACACAAACCTATAAGATACTCTAACAGGAATGCCATTTTAAGTTAGTATGCCAAAGGATATGGATAAACCAACACTCATTAAAGAAACAATGCAAAAGTTGTCTCAGCCAACAAATGCAATATTAAGTTGTCTTAAAAAATTAGCCAAAATAAATAATGCCCACAAATCTTCACTAGCAAAGACAATCATAGAATTAACTGGTATGCTCCAAAAAAAATTCCTCTAGGGATTGGTTAAGTGACGTACAGTTGCCGACACATGTTCATAAGGATCCTGGCAAAGTCACCATTGTGTTACGGACCAAGCAGAAATCCACTGTACAAATATACATACAGTATATATGGCTATCGTCCAAGAAAGCTTGGTCCATCAACACAAAATGATTGAACAACACTAATGTTCAAGACAATATTGGTGCTGGCAATTCTATTTCAGAGGCTAATCACTTAACTTCTATCTAGAGGTATTAAAATAATGAAGACAAATTAGATTAAATTTAATAAACCTAAATATGATGTAGTGCTTCCTACTTCTTCCTTAGCCTTTATCATTCATTTTCTGTGCCTGCCCTCCTTTCTTCCTATTTCTCCTATATTTCCTGTCACTTCTTACTGCTTTTCTTTCCTTTACAGGTGGCATTACATTGAGTGACAAGCCAAATGGTTTCCTGTAAGCCAAGAAATCATTTACAACACTGGGTGGTAACCATATAACCAAACCATACGTGCTCCCTACGTGTCAGCAAGTGGGTTGGTGGAGGGTTAGTGTCCCTCCCCGTAAAATAAATAACTCAAAGTCAAATGGCCACCCCTTACGGGATTATGGTGTCTGGCAATAGATAGATAGATAGATAGAATCCTCAAAAGAGTATACAGTCTTCACCAGTTATTTACAATACCACAAAATTATGAGTTTAAAAAAAAAAAAAAATGGTTACTTCACATGACAAACCATTACTAGTAAAGTAGAACAAAGACTATAATGAACAATACAATTACATTCCTTCTCTAAGCAAAATAAATAAATAAAGTAAACACGTGGAAAGAAAAAGGAATTAAAAGCCACTCCCCCCACGCCCATTCCCACTTATCTGAATTGTATCGAGTTCTGTAATGCCAGCATACGATCCAGGAAGTCAGGAATTTCCACTGACGGTCAACAAATGAGGCTAGAGAGAAACATTGCCCTCACAGGAGCTAACCAGCCGGAGTGAGATCACAAGGTCAACTGACTTCCAACTAACAAATCACCTATGAAATGATGTCTCAGACACCCAATTCCATGAATGCCACTGAGGACCCATCAGATCGATAGATGGCACTCTGTACAGCAGGTGTAGGGTAGCTATGTGGGGTGACTGTTCGAATCATGGGAAGTCCAGGATTTGCTAGTGGTCAGGAGTGGTTCAGGGCTCCAAAACCCCAGGTCATCAGCTCTGGCTTGTAACATTTCCTCCCCCTCCCCCAAAGTCCTCCGTAGGCCTGATGAAGGAGGACTAAGAAGCTGATGGAAGGGAGTCTTCAGTAATGTCTCAGGAGAGGACATCTGCAACCACGTTGTCCACCCCCTTCATGTGGCATACTTCCAAGTTGTACGGTTGAACCTGTACAGCCCACCTCAAGATGCACTGGTCCTTATCTTGCATGCACTGTATTAATACGAGTGGGTTATGATCAGTGTATACTGTTATTACATGTGGATGAAGGTAGAGGTAGCACTCAAACCTTTTTAGAGCCAATACTAAGGCGAGTGCCTCTTTCTCAATTGTTGAATAGTGTCTCTGGTGTTTCTTTAATTTGGCTGAAAAGTAAGACACTGGTAGCATACAGCCATATTCATCTTTTTGTAGCAACACTGCACCCACACCGCAACCACTTGCATCTATTTGTAGTACAAATGGGCTCGTATAAACAGGAGTTTTCAGAAATGGATAGGATGAAAGCAAGTGTTTTAGGCTTTTAAATGCCTCATCACATTCAGTTGACCAGACAAAAGGGACTTTGGGACTTGTACGATCAGTAAGAGGGGAGGCTATGATTGAAAAGTTACTGCAGAATCTCCTGTAGAATCCTGCCATACCCAGAAACCTTAATAGAGCTTTCCTAGTTGTGGGAGTGGGAAGCGAAAGGATAGCTTCCACGTTGGCGAGTTTGGGTCTGGCTTGTCCTCTCCCAACAACATGGCCCACGTAGGTCACTGTAGCACTCCCAAATGTGGACTTTGCTAGGTTGACGGTGAAGCCCACAGCTCTTAGATGGGGCAACAGGGCTTGCAGTCTTTCAAGATGTTCCTCCTAACTCCCTGAAATGATCACCAGATCATCTAGATATGCCTTAGTATCCTCAAGCCCATGAATGGTATGGTTAATGGTCATTTGGAATGTTGCAGGGACATTAACCATGCCAACAGGCATGACTTTATATTGGAATAACCCAAAAGGTGCTATGAAGGCAGATATTTCTTTAGCCCTCTCCATTAAGCCAATCTGATAGTAGCCTTTTTTGCAGGTCAATAGTGGTGATATATTTTGAATGACCCACATCATCTATTACTTCTTCCATCAAAGGAAGGGGATTGGAATCTGGCTTGGTGACCCTATTCACCTTCCTATAATCAGTGCAAAATCTGAGACTACTGTCAGGTTTAAGGACTAAGAGACAGGGTGAAACCCAAGGTGAGCAACTGGGTTCTGCCAGGTTATGTTCCAATAGAAAATCGACCTCATTCTTCATGACTTCATGTTTTAGAGGGCTAACTCTGTAGGCTGGTTGTCTGATTGCGATACACCAGCTTTAATCTCGACATCATGCAAATTTACATTATATGAACCAGGAAGATCAGAAATTACCTCTGGATAATCCCTCAGTATGATTGCAATTTCAGACCTTTGCTTCTCACTTAGATATGAAAGGCTGTCATCAAAATTAGCCAGAATCTCACTGTTCTTAGGGTTTACTTTAAGGGAAGGAATTTCAGCAACTTCTGATTCTTGGTCATATCTGTATAATGGGTAGGAGGGTTGACCTTGGATGTCACAACAGAATCTGTATTTGCAGATACATTGAAGGCCTCAGGAGATACTGGGGTGAGTTTAGTCACTGTCCTGATAAATATGATTATATATGATTGTGCTGTTCCAGATGATTGGCTGAAGAGTGTAATTGTAAATGTGTACAAAGGGAAGGGTGATGCCCTGATAAGAGGAAATTATAGAGGTATAAAGCTCTTAGATCAGATAATGAAAGTAATGGAGAAATTGGTATGATTAGAGAAAGAATGAATATTGATGAGATGCAGCTTGGGTTTATGCCAGGCAGGGGGACCACTGATGCCATATTCATTGTTCAACAGCTTCAGGAAAAATATATTGGAAAGAAAGGAAACTGTATTTTGTTTTTTGTTGATTTGGAAAAGGCCTTTGACAGAGTCCCTAGAGAGGTGGTGAGTGGGCAATGAGAAAGCTTGGGTTGGAAGAGTGGCTGGTTAGAGTGGTTATGGCCATGTACGTGGGTGCTCGCACCCAGGTAAGAGTGAATGGAGATTTGAGAGATGAGTCTTCCGTGAATGCTGGTGTGCATCAGGGGTCAGTTTTGATCCCTTGTTGTTTATCATGGTACTTGAAGCCCTCTCACATGAGTTCAGAGATGGACTCCCGTGGGAGATGTTGTATGCTGATGATTTGGTGTTGATTGCATAGAATGAAAAGGAGGCAGAGGAAAGATTTAGGAAGTGAAGAGATGGTATGGGGCACAAAGGCTTAAGGGTAAATGCAGATAAAACAAAAGCGATGATATCTAGGGTTGGTGGCAGTACAGTCAAAGACGAGGGAGAGTGGCCATGTGCAATTTGCCACAAAGGTGTGGGAAGTAATTCCATCTTGTCAGTGTTTGTGATAAGTTGGTGCACAAAAGATGTAGTGGTATTAGAGGCAGACTGCGAGATGATGCTGATTTTATGTGTGTGACATGTCGGGGAAAGCAGGTGGAGACTGTTAGGCGTGAAAGGATTGAACTTGCTGGTGAGTCTCTTGAGTGTGTGGAAGAGTTTTTTTTTATTTGGGAGACATGTTATGTGCTGGAGAT
>JAGKTI010042714.1:0-10067 GCA_018397915.1 Birgus latro
GCTGCTTGAATGTGCTGAGGCGTTGGCGCTGCTTGAATGTGCTGAGGCGTTGGCGCTGCTTGAATGTGCTGAGACTGCTGTACATCTCGCCAACATATTGCGTGAGGTTTCTGGATGTGAAAAGATCAAAATAAAGTGTTTCGTCGACAATAAGAGTCTGGTGGACGCCCTTTACTCCTGTAGGAGCGTAGAAGACAGGAGATTGCGCATTGATATTGCTGTATTACAAGACATGTTGGAGCGAGGAGCGATTGATGAAGTATCTTGGGTGGATACATCACAACAACTTGCTGATTGTCTTACCAAGAAAGGTGCCTCGACCGAGCGGCTGCGTGCAGCAGTCAGCCGAGACTAGAAAGTTTATGATACTTCAAGAGACATCACATATCTGTATCTGGCCACAGACTGGGTCTTGATAGTAATTAAACAAAAGTGTATGTATTGGATGTGTAGTGTGTTGATGGTACTCACACAAAAGTCTATGTATTGGATACATAGTGTGTATCAGATGCAAATAGACCATCCAGCTTCGTCCTTGCAATCTTTTGTCAAATTAAGAAGAGAGGACGAGAGTGTTAGTGCATATTGCTGTTAGTGTGTGTGCGTGCGCACACACCTTTTGCATCACGAGTGGTGACGTCACCAGAAGGGTCCTGTGGTATGCAGCCGGAGGCCTGGATAGTTCGTGGTGTGAGGCTGGTGAGTGTGGTTTGCCTTTTCTGACAACCTAAATACTGTTAAAAGGAAAAACATGATATTTAAGATGGCAAATCAGAGAGAGAGAGGAAAACTGGGATATCACAGATGAGCAGCGTGTGAAGAATGATGATGGAAACGTAGTGGTGAACAGCGGGGATATTAAAGACGCCTTGAGAAAGCATTTAACTGGTTGCTGAATGAGAAGTCTGACTGGAACAGGGAAGGTTTGGAGTCAGCAGATCCAGTGTTTAGCCCTTGGCCTTTGATTGATGCTGCTACTGTGAGCAGGGTAATAGGCAGGATGCAGGTGGGGATGGCAGCAGGTGTGTCTGGTTTGACTGCTGCAATGCTGAGGGCCTCAGGTGATACAGGAGTGGGGTCAGTTACCGACTTCATAAATACGATTATATATAAGTGTTGTCCCAAATGACTGGCTGAAATGTGTGATTGTAAATGTATAGTGTATATGGGGAAGCGTGATGTCCTGAAAAGAGGAAATTATGAAGGTATAAAACTTTTGGACCAGATAATGAAGGTAATGGAGAGAGTTCTAGGTATGATTAGAGAAAGAGTAAATACAGATGTGATGCAGTTTGGGTTTATGCAAGGCAAAGGGACCATTGACGCCATATTCATTGCTTGACACCTTCAGTAAAAATATAAAGGAAAGAAAAGAGATCTGTATTTTGTGTTTGTTGATTCAGAGAAAGTCTTTGACAGAGGAAATGGCGAAGTGGGCAATGAAAAAGCTTGGGATTGAGAAGTGGCTGGCTATAATGTATGTGGGTGCTAGCACCCAAGTAATGGTGAATGGAGATTTGTGTGATGAGTGATTATCATGGTGCTTGAAGACCTTTCACATGACTTCAGAAATGGAATCCTGTGGGAGATGGTGTATACTGATGATCTGGTGTTGATCGCAGAAAATGAAAAGGTGGAGAAAAGATTTAGGAAGTGGAGAGATGGTATGAGGCACAACAGTTTCAGATTAAATGCAGATAAAACAAAGGTGATGGTATCTATGGTTGGTGGCGGTACTGTCAAAGAAGAGGGAGGGTAGCCATGTGTGCTTTGCCACAAGGGCATGGGAAGTAACTCCATCTTGTGCAGTGTTTGTGGTAAGTGGGAGCATAAGAGATGTACTGGTGTTAGAGGTAGAGTACAAGATAATGCTGATTTCACGTGTGTGGTGTCTCAGGGAAAGCATGTGGACATTATCCGGTGTGAAAGGACTGATCTTGTTGGTAAGTCTCTTGAGTATGTGGAAAAGTTTTGCTACCTGGGAATCCTGTTATGTGCTGGAGGTGGGACTGGAGCTAGCTCTGTGGAAAGAGTGAGGTGTGGTTGGAAGAAGTTCAGGGAGCCGTTGCCGCTCCTGACACTGAGAATGCTCTACCTTCATGCTAAGGGATCATCGTATGTGGCATGGGTTAGAAAGCATAATGCTGTGTGGTAGTGAGACCTGGACAGTAAAAGAAGAGGGCATTCACAGGCTCAATATGCATAGAAATGACAATGATTAGGCAGTTGTGCAGTGTGCCCTTGAAGGTGAGGTCAAGAGGGGCTAGGTGTATAATGGAAGAATTAAAAGGAAGGATGGGACTGGAGTGTACTAGTGTTGTGACAAGGAGAGGTAGATTGAGATGGTTCAGACATGTGGAGAGGATGGGGGATGACAACTGGGTGCAGAAAGTGAGAAGCGTCAATGTTTGGGGTACGGTTGCAAGAGGCAGACCAAAAAAGACCTGGGAACGAGGTCATAAATGTGACCTCAAGGAAGAAGGACTGAATAGGGAGGCAGCCAGAGACTGAACAGCATGGATAGCTGCCATTAGGTGACGAAGGCTGATGCGTGCATGCAAGTTGGAACCTTTAAAAACAAAATAAAATGCAACATCACTATTGGTCATACACAAATGATATTTCACTGGTGAAACTTACCTGAATTCTTGCACACATGATATAATGTCTCTCTCCAAGGTGGGGCTGGTAGAGCAGCTTGCTTTAGGGTACGCATAAAAGTATATCATTATGCTTCATTTTGGTATTAACCCGCCGAGTCCCGACCGGTTTTTTACCCAGCCTACCCCCAGATCCCGACCGATTTTCAACTTTTTGTTTTTCGGCTGAAACCTTTGCTTTTGGTGAGAAACATCGAAAATTCATAGTGAAATCGCGATCCTGAGGTAAAAAAATGTTGATACAGGTGTCACTCAACCTTACATTTTCCTTCTTTTTCAGGGTACCTGGCTAAGAAAACGAACTATGGAAGGGTTGACTAATTCAAGCCACTTTAAATTACGTATTTATTTCATTTATTTGGTACGAATTTATGTGTAGTAAAAGTCTATAATGGTTTTCACACAATAATATAGGCGTTTATAAGCATTGTTCACTTACTCAAAACCGCAGTATATGGCACCTTCCTTTACGACATTACCACCTCATCACTTCTGTTTGTTTCTACCCCTAGCTTCTTTATTTCTTTGTCCTTCATCTCAGGAATCACTTTCACCGTGAATTTCATCGTTAGAGAGACCGTGGGGCAACATGCCTTTACTGGTTAGGTTGCTGCTAACAGGTGAATTGCCCAGTGTGAGGGGAGGGGGGGAAGGGGGGTTAGGAGGGGCCAGGCAGTATCCCCGCTTGACAGAAGGTAGAGGAAGGTCTCCCACATATGCCTACCAAAAATCACCCGCGAATGTCGAAAAATGTGCACACAATGGGCCTTGCAATTGCGTGACGTATGATGTATGTCGTTGGGTCTGTCCGCGGAAAAAAGTAGCGACGTACATCGTACGTCAATGGGACTTGGCGTGTTAAACACAATATATATAAAATGCAATTGGGAGATAGTACAGGGCTGCTTATCTGCAGCATTACTGTGTAAATGATGATATTTCTAAGAATTCTGACACAAGCTCACAACATGGTTCACCCTGAGGCAAGGTACAGTATGACTCTACAGAATTAGCACAGTATAGCAGAGGTACTCTACCTCCAGCATTATTTATCTGAAGTATGAACTTTAGTTAATTCAATTATCTCCATGGGGATACAATTGTAGCATTTATAAAGTCTCCAACATGCTTGCATGCACCTGCCTTGCAATATCAATCACATTAACAGAAAATACACTGTGTTATTTTCATAATTTACAAGCTTCTAGTTTCCAATCCAGTCCCTTCCTCTGTCCATCCCTGGCAAGAGCATGAGCTGTTGTACTGATGTCTTTCTTATTCCCAGAGTGCTATGCACCTACTGTTATGTCATGATACATGGCAATCATTTTATACTAAATAATTAATTACATATGGCACACCCAAACACTGATGGCTTTCTGTGAAAAAAGATGGCAAATCAACCTTCTACAGAGATGGCGGGCGAGAGGATGATGATGGGTGCTTTTGGTAAACAAATGGGGCATGATGTGCTGACAGACATAAGTTGGGATGTGCACCTACCAGACAGCATACAGTACAGGCACACTTTCTATATGGTTGAATGGCCATTTCTTGGTGTGTAGCAGTTCATATAATTGAAAAAAGTTATTCATAGGGGTATTTTTTCATATGGTACTGTGCAGGTTAGGCATATGGTTGAATGAGAATATCAATTCGGATAGAGGGGTAAAAAAAAAAAAAAAAAAAACTGAATAAGCGAAAATTCAGACATCAGTCATGCAGATACCAGGAATTGCCTGTACTGCTTTATCAGGGAACAATATAACATAAAATATTGATAAGCATTGTTTCATACCACTCTCAGGATCTACAGGACCCCCAACCGGCAGAAAAGGTCCACTCCCCTGGTTGATTGGTAAGGTACTCATTCCTCCTCCATTTCCTCTTTGCTCTCCTTCACCTCTGCCCAAGGTACTGGATGAGCCTTGTGCTGGATTTCTTGGAGAATTCTCACTATGTGCATTCTGTAAAAAAATAAAGCTCATATAAAGACAATGACAGTGCTATCAAAGCTTTATTAAAGTTTACATTTTATGTATGTCCACTAGGTGCACATGTAAACAGCATCTATCAATCTATCCATCATCCATCCTAGTATTGCCCCAACTGGGGCATGGGGACCTTGGTGGCCTTATGTGATCAAGAAAATTCAAACATCACTCAGAAGTAGACCCATATGGGCCACAGCCAACTGGGGCACCTCACCTCACTGGAGCATCAGATGTCAAGATTTTTTTTTACAAGGGGAACATGGCTAATGCACTGAAACACTAGCTACAAAACATGTCAGTAAACAACACTATGGTCCACCCCTGATCCCCCTGTGTGCATCAGAGACCTGTTCCATTAATGGGAAAGGATTCATATGTGATAGTGGACTTACACAGCTTCAAGGTCTGCAAAGGAAACATTTCTTCACTGATGAAACTGTTATTGTCATAAATGTTGGGCTAGTGAGACAACCCTACTTAAGGGTGTAAGTGTTTTAATAGTAGTTACCACCAGACAATCACTTTCTGACTATCCACATCTACCTTCCTGGAAACAGAAATTACCTGTGAACACAGAATAATTTTAAACTAGCTGATTCACTCACTGTCGAACCATTCAGCACAAGGGCATACAGTAAAACCTCACTATAACGGACTAACTGGGGCCCAAGCCATTCCGAAAAATGTGAAAGTCCAATAAAAGCGACATCTGGACTTCCCCCTGCTAACCCAGACTTTTTCTGATATACATATTGAAGCAATTTTCCCCATAAGATACTGAAGAAAAGCCAGAGATGCGTTCCAGGCCCATATCCAAATTCTTATATGGCGTACTCAATCAACAGAAACTGACACAGAAACATCATAGGTAACATAAACAATACTACTACTAGAAAATGAGACAGCAAACACCACAGACAGGTAGGTGAGGCGGTGGAAGGGCAATTCACAGGCTACAGCCAGCTATGTGGGGGCAGAGGAGGACAGGGGGATGGGAGGGAGACAAGCAGGGGTGGGTGAGGGGGAGGGGACAGGAAAGGTTAATAACACGGGCGGGGGAGGGCGGCGAGGGGGACAAGTAAGGGTGAGGGAGGATGGGGGTAAGGGAAAGGGAGGAGGACAGGGAGGGAGATCAGCAGGAGTGAGGGAGGGTGAACGGAGGGGGAGGAAGAAAAGAAAACCAAACTGCCTTCCTACACCCCCACCCTACCCCATTTCACTCACTCATTCTCTCACTCACTCAATCTCTTACACAATCTTTCACTCACTCATACATTCTCTTACACAATCTTTCGTTCACTCATTCTCCAGCTCTCTCACTGTCTCTCACTCACACTCTTACTCACTCACTCTCTCTCTCTCTAACAAACACACACACACGGACATCATCAGAGGCGGAGCTCCATGCATATCGTGGGAAAATACAGTAACTCAAAATCAGAGGCAAAAAGGAAGCATGCCTATTGTGAATGTGCAAACTGAATGCGTGAGTGGTGGTCCCATCTCATCTGAGTGAAAATAAGCCGGAGGTGTCGGTCAAATAAGAGTAAAACACAGTGATGGTTTTAAATTTTGTACGACTGCGCCACGGCGGAGAGAAGCGGTTAATTGTTTACATCCAGTGATAACGAGTTTCCAGAGTTCTCCAATGAAGACCAAAGCAACGGAAGTATCAAACTGAACCAAACACGAGTAAGAAGCAAGGAGAAAATGGCTGAGGCAAATCTCCAGGAATTAAAAAATGTATGGGCAATAATTATCGAATTACAAGAACGAGCCTCAGAACAAGAGAGGGGGAAACAAGGAGTTCACAAATCAGTTAGAGACCGTCTGCTCATGCAGTGCTGACCAGGAGAGAAAGGTGTCTCAATTAAAAGAAGGTAATGAATCAGCTGCAAGGGAAATAAAACACTTTAAATGGGAAAATTAGAGGCTGGAGGAGGAAAGGGACAAGATGCAGTTAAACTTGATGAGCATGAATCTAAAACTAAGATGCACGAGGAACATACCAGGGAAATCCAAGAACGCCATAAGGGGTGGAAGAAAACTCAACAGAAAGATAAAATAAGTCTTACGGAGATTTTAGAACAAAAGAAAAAGAAAGACCAGGAAAAAGTGGAGAAGGAAGTGGTGAAGGTACAAAAAAAATAAAGAATCACTTGTCAGAGATGCAGCAGACAATAAAAAATGTGTGATTATCTCAGGTTTGAATGAAAAACTGATGTCAGTGAGATCAGAAAGTGGTAGGGAAGAACTGGGATGGGCAAAGGAAATAGTACCAGTAGTTACGGAAGGAAAAGATGAAGCCCAAGAGGAGATCAAAGAAGTGTTTAAGCTGGGAAAATATATGGAAAGAGGGGCAAGGAAGTCACTCAAAGTAAAATTTCAATCTCAGGTCACACTGAATGAAAAAATCAACAAGACTTGGAAATTAGCAGATAATGAAGGATTCAAAAATATCTGGATAAGGAAAGATGCAAATGAAAAGAGAGCTAAAATAAATGAACTTGTTGAGGAAGTGAAGGGAAAAAACAACCAGAGAACGGAGGAAGAGAGGACAGAGTTCTACTGGAGAGGTATGGATCAGAAACTGAGGAAGTTGTACTGAAGAAGGGGAGAGAGAAGAACAAAATAAAAAACAATCCAAAATGCTGAAAGTGGTATATGCTAATGTAGATGATCTAATCTCAGCAAGGCTAGAAAAAGACGACTTCTTGAGGGTAAATGAGCCAGACATTATGTGCTTCGTAGACCAAGCTAAGAGAGAACACTGAAATTCAAATGGGTGATGGGAAATACATAATATGGAGAAGAGATAGAAAAGAAAAAATGAGAGGAGGAGTGATGATAGTAGTGAAAAACAGCCTAAATGTGGATAGTGTGGAAATGGAAGGTCTGGCTGATGTGATAAACATGGTAATAGAAACTAGAACAAAAGGCAAGAAAGACATCGCAATAGAATATGTACCCCTCAAGCTATTGGCATGGAATGAGGAGGAATCTCAGATGTTGTCAGACATAGCTAGATACCCACAGAAAGTGACTGAGAAAAGCAACGATATAATCCTGTTGGGTGACTTCATTTCGTTTCGTTTTTGAAGGCTCCAACATGCTTGCATGCGTCGGCCTTGGTCACCTAATGGCGGCTCTCCACACTGCTCGATCCCTGGCAGCCTCCCTGTTCAGTCCCTTAACCCTTAAATCACACTTAATGACCTCGTCCCATGTCTTTCTCGGTCTACCCCTCCCAACCCCTCCCCCAATATTAACACCCCTCACCCTCTGTACCCAATTATCATCCCCCATCCTCTCCACATGTCCAAACCACCTCAGCCTACCCCTCCTCATCACAACACCAATACACTCCAGTCCCATCCTACCTCTCAACTCTTCCATCATAAACCTGGCCCCCCCAGGCCTTGCACGTAGGAACGCACTGCACATCCACCTAATCATTGTCATTTCTGTACGTTTAAACCTGTGAATATCCTCTTCCTTTACTGCCCAGGTCTCACAACCAAACAGCATCACACTCCTAACACATGCTGCATACAAAGACCCCTTAGCACGTAAGGAGAGTCCTCTCAATGTCAGGAGAGGTAACAGCTCCCTGAACTTCTTCCAACCACTTCTCACCCTAGCAACCGCGCTAACTCCAGCCCCATCTCCGGCACATAACATGTCTCCCAAACAACGAAACTCCTCCAATTGTAAAAAAGCAAACTGAGAGGAGCGAGACTTAGGAAGTAGTGAAGATTCGCAGGGCAGTATACTAGTCAATGTAGCAATGAATAATGCAATAACCCAGTGGGTCAAAGAAGGGACAAGATTTTTGGGGGATGACACACCAGTAAGACTACAATTCATTCCAGACAAAGAACCTGATGCAACTGAATCTCTGAAATATCTGTATCCTATAGGAAAATGTGATCATGTGGTGACAGAGTTCTAAAAGACAGAAGGAAATGGGGAGACGAGACGAACTATACAGCCATCGAAGATACAACTTTGGGAAAGCAAACTTTACAGGATTGAGAAAATATTTCAAAGAAGCAGATTGGTGAGAATTCTGGGAAACAAGAGAGATACAGAAGAAGAGTGGTATCTTTCTAGACTTCTTCAATAAGGGTGTAGAAAAGTATGTGCCAAAAGTTATTGGGAAAGAAAACTAAAGAAATGACTGGTTCAATAAAAAGTGCATGATTGCAAAAAAGGAAAGATATATGGCATGGAACAAATGGAGAAAGAAAAGTAATGATAGAACAAAGGAAGAATAAAAATAAACTAGAAATGAATATACAAGAATATGTACAGAGGAAGAAAGAAACTTCACAAAAGGTATAGTTGGCAAATGTAAGGAAGAACCTAAATTGTTATACAGGTTTGTTAATGGCAAACTGAAACAAAAGGAAGGAATCAATACACTGAAAGTAGAAGGAAATGTCTATAAAGATGGAGTTATGCAGGCTGAAATAATGAACAAATGCTTTCAATCAGTCTTCACTAGAGAAAAAATTTTTGTGGAGGAGGAGGGAGTGACCAGAAATGTAGCATTAAAAGATGTAAAGGTTGAAGTGCAAGAAGTATACAAATTACTGAAAACTCAAGTGTTGAGAAAGGCCCCAGGACCAGACAGGATCTCTAACTGGACACTTAAGGAATGCAGAGAACAAATGCTGGAAATGATTCAAGGTTTAATTGTGCTTTCTCTGGAAGAAGGGAAAGTCCTTCGGGAATGAATGAGGGCCAATTTATAAGGGAAGGAACAAGGATGAACCCCTGAATTACAGACCAGTGTACCTGACCAGCATGGTTGCAAAACTATGCGAGAGAATACTGAAAGAAAGATGCATAAAATATCTGGAGGAGATGGACATTCTGGCAGAAAGTAAGTTTGGATTCAGAAGTGGAAGGTTGTGTGTTTCCAAAGTGCTGAGCTTCTACTGAAGGGCGATACATGTGCTACAGGAGAGAGATAGTTGGGTGGATTGTGTGTATTTAGATCTGGAGAAAGCCTTTGACAAGGTACCCCACAAGCGACTAATGTGGAAATTGTAACACATAGAAGGACTGAAGGGGAACACCTTTGAGTGGATGAAAGACTTCTTGAGACACAGACAAATGAGGACAGTAATGAAAGACAGGATGTCTGGATGGAGGGAAGTAACAAGTGGAGTCCCACAGGTCCCAATGTCAGCGAAATGGTAGATGAAATGAACAGTTGTGCAAGCCTGTTTGCTGATGATGCAAAGATCATGAGGGGAGTAGAAGTTGAAGAAGACTGTAAAATGCTGCAACAGGACCTCGATAGGATTCATGACTGGAGTCGGATGTGGAATATGAAATTCAATGCAAGAAATATAAATACACACACACACACACACACACACACACACACACACACACACACACA
>JAGKTI010042715.1:0-10067 GCA_018397915.1 Birgus latro
GTTTTATAGAACTGTACAGAGTCAAAGATCAAACCACACAAGCCTACAAAATCCTGGGTTGCATTGTTCTTGTGCGTTTGTTAGCCGTCATGGCAATTCGCATAGAAGTATGTAAGTGTATTGTAAATGTGTGTGGAGACCATCCTGCATTCTCTTGGGAATGTTAGCCAATACAACAACTGGTGAGTTTTCACGACTCATATACTCCTCCTGGGGTGGGGGAGAAAAAGAGTACTTCCCCAACATCCCTGCCTGGCGTAAGAGGCGACTAAAGGGGAGCTTTTTGTCTCCAGTCTCTCTCTCTCCTTACTGTCCTCTTCTGCCGTACCTCTCTTCTTGATATTCCCGTGTTTCTTCCAGCTTTCATTTTCCCTCTACTCCTTCAATGCCATATAGCCATATTATGGCTTGGTGTTAAGTCTCCATTATTCCTTCCTTCCTTCCTTCAAGTCATATTCATATTAATCTGATATAGCTAGAATGATTACATTACCTCGGAAAAGTATTAAATACTGTCTATTCATGAAAAAGGAACCAGTGAAAGCTTGCCAACGTTCCCAAGGGAATCCAGGATGATCTCCACACTAATACAGTACATTTACATTCTTGTGTGTGAGTATCCAGGATGATTGTTGGACAAGAACAGAGGATAAAAAAAAAATTGTGTTTGTATCGTTTCACCTCTGGCTCCATCAGATCCTGTAAAAGGTCTAAATAAAAAGTAAGGCTGAAGGGACAATTGTACTTAGTATGAAGTGAACTGGTGAAAAAATAAAGGATTGTCACCAAACTGAAACATGTTTGGAAGAAGGAAGAACAAGGAAACTAAGCAAGTACAGTAAACCAATATAGTGTGAAGACCAAATAAAATCATATTCGTGATGTCCTGTAATAATTATAACTTGCATAGCGTGGCACTTAATCCTCTTCACAGCGAGCTTACTTTTTTAAAAGCTAATGCATGGACGACTATAAACATTCAAAATTAAAAACCTCACATTAGAGACTTCAACAAACTTCACTTGGCCAAGAGTTACAATAAATCCCATCTGTCTTAATGATCACGTGTTTCATAAAAGTGTGAATTTTATTAGTGAAAGAGCTAATATATTTTTAGTCATGAGAGGTCTAGGCAACCTCCTGGGGCAGCGGTTACAGAATTATTGTCAATTAATATTTACAACGGGAGCAGAATGAATGATAACTCTGAACACTGAATGCTTTTAAGGTAAATCTTTATAGGCAAATTAACCCCAGTAAATAAAGAAATATTTGAGGACTAATTTATTGACAGGAGTGCGAATTATGCAACATGCTTCAGGGTGGGAAGAGGCGCAAGTCTGCCACCGCTATCACAACCAATAAAACCACACCTACTGCTCACTGTCGCTTGTGGTAGTACAGTACTTAATTGCCCTTCTCGTTTATTGCAATGAAGAGATCAGCAGTTAATTTTCATAGTTATTTTAGTGTACTGCCTAACTTATAATTATTGTTCTGGATACCACCAAAAGTTTACCTGGCAAAGAGGAAAAAACTGTTCAAGATAAAGGGTAGCCAAGGGTCTGATCAGGAGTGTTTACAGAAATGCACCAAGATAAACTGAAAAACAAGTACAACAACGACTCCAAACTGGTTGTAAATCAGTTTTTGTTTACGAATTTACCCGTAAACGGCCAAAATCATCTATAAGAGACGAAGTTCCGCATTGTCTAAAGTTAGTTATTGGGTCAGCGTGAATTGAAACATGAGCGTCGCCACTATTGGCTAGTACGCGAGGACGCCATACTAAATACCGTACTATATTTTCCCAACATAAATACACGTGCAGCAACTCTTGTCAATAACAGGTTAATAAATCTTCTTTGTATCTAGCGAAGTCAGGAGAATCATTACAGAGGAAGTGGCTTTTTGTGTGACCCATATATCTGTCGCCCTACCCTATTTTGCACCATCAGGAGAGTAGGGATCCAGGGCTAGGCTAATCAGTTCCGATATTTAGGGCAAGAATGACTATCCCCGCTTGCCCACGAGTGCCATTATGTAAGCAATTAACCCCGACCATCCCTCCGACAGGCCTCTAGACCTTTAGCGTCCAGATCACTAAGCGTCACTTGGTTACATGCTTACCACCCACCTCAGTAAGTGGTTTACTGGATTAAAGGAAATCGTTTGGCTTGTCGTTCAGTGCAGTCCTTTGAAGGCAGCACTGAATCGATTGAGTGGATGGTGACCCCCCCCCCCCCACCTACCACTTATTTCTGTATGAACAAGTACCAGATGCTGTAAATTCAGGATCCTTCAGTTAATATCTTTGGTGTAATGTATGGGTGGGCGATTTTGTGTAGTGTGGTGTCAGAGGGTGGTATGGACTGTTCTGTGGTGTTATATAAGGCTCTGCCAAAATTGTTAAACTCTGCGCTTCTGAAAATCGTTAACGAAAGTAACACTCAACACTGTATTCACGACCAAAGTTAACACGCAGGACTCTGGTTCACAAGGAAACTTACAAGTAAGTCTTTGTCATAACTAACATTTTGCATAAGCAAAAAATGCTTAATCTCGTGATGACATCATCCTTCACTTTTGCACTCACTTCTCGCAGTGTCCATCACAGCCTTTACTTCAGTAATGATGAGATGAAACTATGGCACACACAGTCTCTGACATGATCTATTTCGCATTGGGGTACAAGAAGCCTTGTTATGTTTAATGCCTTAAATAGCTCAATTCCAGCATCTTTCAACCCGCTAAAATATTTCACAGGAATATCCCTTAATATTAGGCAATACAGAGGCCAATCTTTGAGATATCTTTCTCTCGGCTCCTCTCATGAAAAGATATCATTACCTCATTTGAAAAATCTGCTTCCAAGAGTTTGGGTGTGCTAAGACGACTCCACATATCCGTTACCCCTGCACAGCTGTTGACTTCGTACAATCCTGGGGTCTTGTTCCCCACTGTATGGAGTACAACTCTCATGTATGGGGGCTTCTCACCCGCAGCTCTCTTAAACAAGGTAGAGTAACGCGTTTCGTCTCATCAATTCCCCTCTTTTAAATTCCTCCCATCATCCTCTTTATCATCACTGCACTGTTGCAGTTTTATCCCTCTACTATCGCTATTTCAATTCTCTCTGCTCCTTTTCTGCGTCTGCTTGTAATCCTCCTGCACAAGGGCGAGCGCGCAGCATCCGTCTAACAATGCACTTTGACCTCTTTCATGTCTAACACTTTAATATGAGAACTAACCAATACCCCTCAATATTCATGTATGGAACAGGTCAGCTTCAGGCCGACGTTCCTCTTTTTTCTTTTCTTCCCCCAACTGTGTATGACCTCGAGGCTTTCAAACGCAACGTGTCCAGGCATCTCGCGATAAACTGCTCTTGATTGTGGCTGTGTCTCGTTCAGCTTTATTTTCTTTTTAACTACTATATTCTTGCTGCCTTCCAGTCCACGATTCTCTATTCTTTTTTCTTGTTATCATCTAAATACAATCATCTATCGTTAGCTGGAATAAAACGAAAGAGTTGTCCCAAACCTGAGAGGGCAAACACTTACCGTATGTGACTGGGATGAGGTCAGGATTCTTGTCGTCGGTATCGCTGGTGTCCCGGGTGGGGCTGGCCGACCCCTCCTCATACATGATCTTGACTTCTGATGGGGGCGCGCGACCCCGCCTGGCCCTCACCACCACCACCACCATCACCACACACAGCACCACCACCGACGCCACCAGCCCCACTGCCACGCCAACCACAGGACCAAAACCGACCATAGCATCTCCTGAAGAGTAAATGGAATGTCAGTTTAGCGACGCTGAAAGGTAACTAAATTCAATAATGGATTCCTAGCGATAGTTATCAGAAACCGTACGACACTAATTCAAAGCAAAAATACAGCACAAGGAATGGAACAGAAGCGGGAAAGAAGGAAAAGAAAATGACAAGAAATGTTTAAAACATAAATAAAGCAAAGGTAAAAGAGAATTACAAGAGAAGCTAAAAACACACACAAAATAAAGATGACACTCATGGAGGAAAGCTAAGAAACAGCTGAGAAAAACCAAGAAAAATAACATAAACAAAGTATATAATTAAATGTCGAGTAAAAGGTTAATAAAAGACTGACAAAACAGACAGTTCACAGAAAAGGTTCAAGAATCACTTAAAATATCAACTAAAAGAGGGTCCCGGCCAAGAGAAAATAGTTGGAATGTAATTTACCCCTTCAATGCAGCAACAAAACTTTCCTTATTCCTGCTTCTGTACTAAATTCAGACGATATTATTCACACTTATGGCTAACATCTCATAGTGAAGAGATAAAACAAAGCTACATGTAATCTATCCAGTCTGAAAAGTTTCCCCTAAGCCCAAAAGAGCGATTGGAAAGCCTCTCCCACCCTCCCAAAGAAAAAAAAATGTTCGTCGCCAAATTCATGGGCTTAGGGTCCTAGACATGAATTGTGGCAAGGATTTACAAGTCTATTCTCACTCGTTTTTATGTTCAAATGAAACTGATTTTTCCCCATAATATTTATGTGATTCATTCGATTTTGACATTCTGTTCTCTCGTACGTGACATTTCTCCACAAGTTTATTAAAAATCTTAGACCTTCGTTTGACACAACTTTTGACCACGATTGTACGTACCCGGGCTGGTGTGTTTCTCAGCCACGTCTGTGAGGGTGAGGAAGGTCAGTCTGGAGGGTTCACTCTGGCCCTTCTTGTTGACGCCCGTGACCGTAAGCACGTACTCTGTCCCCGCCTGCAGCCCCACCAGGGAGAACTCGGGTCGCGGGGCCGTGGAGGTGTTGGCTAGTACCCGTGGGGCTTTCCTGGCCTGCTGGGTGCGGGTCTGGGCACGGGCATGGGCGACGGAGAGGGTGAAAGTTTGCGCCAATCCTCCGTCCCAACCTGCTTGGCACCTTACATCCGCCCCACTCGAGCTAACGTTCTCCACGGTACAGTTGGTCACGGGGTCCGGCGGGGCTGTAGAGGAAAAGGTTATTAGTAAATGCAGTGCTAATAAACACCCAAGCCATTTAGGTCCTTTACTGGCACACAGATTCAGTTTCTATTCTGTGCATTTATGCCTGGCTGAAAATTGGCGTCTGTCCATCTTGAATGCTGAGCTATAACAAGAATGCTAAGCTATAACACGAGAATACAGTGCTGGTCACGAAAGAGTCCTGCAGAAAGGATGAATAGTTTTTTACTCTTGCCTTTCAGGTAAACGAAATAAACTGTAAACAGACGAATACCCTCGCCAAGTAAAGGTGAGCGAACTATACCACGCTGACTCAGCGTGTAGGCTGGTCCTTCATTTTTCCATATCTTTAATAACAAAATAGTTATGTGAATCCTGGAGAGGAATTCTAGTCTCTCACTGTTCTCATATCATCCCAATAGATACGGAAAAGAACAACTAATATCACTGACCCTTTGTGAAGAATGCAGAGGCTACTATATTTGCAGACCCAGTGATCACAGTGAGAAAATTATTGGAAATCACATGGAATACAGATATAATCATGAATAGTGAATAAGTGTCGTATTCTAAGCAGTTTTGAAATTTTTTTACACCTCTTGCACAGCGATTTAGTTTGTTTATGACACACTGATACCTTCTAAGTCACTGATGCAAACTACGTCTATAAAAGCGAATTATGAAGCATACCAAACAGTACTAATACGGAGTAGGCAAACTAAACTGATAAGGTAGAGGTGCTACGATGCCTTAGCTGTCACTTAAAATTCGCTCCTGACAAGACTAATGTAAGTCCTGACACTTTATTCAGGTACATATTTTTGTCCCATTTTAGCCTATCTCACGCAGCTAAAAAAAAAAATAAAAAATAAAAATCTTTGGTAGCAACACCCACCCATATAATGCTGTATGGGGAATGAAGCATTTTTTTATGCGGACGGTAAAGGAGCAAACCCTTGGGGTTGCATCGTCAATAAACCCGCTTCAGGTGAAAGTCTACTGTTGTGCAAAGCTTTGTATACCTACATACAAACTATGGCGCTGGCCCCTCTTCGTGCAGTTCATTCTTCCCCGTGGGGGGTGCCCTTCGGTGATTTCACCCTGTGTGACGCGTAGCCGGGGTGAACGTCAATCAGTATGCAAAGTATTGTGTTCTTAGGTTGAAAATCATGACCGAGAATAAATGCTATGTCCAGGGCCGCCGAGGGCCGTCCCCCGTGGGAGTGGTGACCTTCTGGGGGTCTTACCCTGCCTTAAAACGTGGCACCAGTAAAGATCTACATTTGCATAATATTTCATGTTCCTTGGAAGAGATCTGGCATTGTACCCCTTTAGGGCAGCCCCCCCCTCCCTCGGTCCGTAGGGGGCGGTCATCGGGTGTCTCACTGCCTAAAATGTGGCTGAGGTAAACGCCTACCGATATGCAAAATTTCTTATTCCTAGGTTAAAATCTTTGGCTGTGAAGCCCCTTGGGGGTCCCATGTGTTTATACCCTGGCGCGTGTGAAGCTCCACCATCGTGCAAAAATTCCTTTCTTAGGTAAAACACGGGTCGTACCTAATGGTCTTGGGTGAACAAGAAGACATTGGTCTGGCTCTACATCCTTTTCATGGTACATTTCGAGACCAGCATCATATTTTAGTGTTATTATCCTGATGCAACTCGGCATTGAAGACAGAGATATGAAATTTTTTATGCCAATTTATAGAGAAAATACTATAGTTTAAAATACTAACCCAATAAATGGCAGAGGTGATCTTATGGACTAATCTACGTGGATGAGGTGGCTGACTGACCTGCGTGTATGATGTGGAAGATGCAGGGGTGTCTCTGGGTGGCCACGGAGTTCTTGGCCCAGCAGAGGAGTGAGCCGTAGTCCAGGTGTGACCGTGGCGTGTAGCTCACCTGGCTCACCTCCGCCTCCACCTGCACCACCTTGCTGTTCGAGATCTCCAGCACCTCCGAGGAGCTGTTGAACGCCCACCTGACACACAGAGAGGCCCGTGTTTTAAGAGAAGTGAGATTTCGCAAAACCTCTCCCTCAGCGATTTACTCTGAACATTAAAGCTCAATATTATCCTCTTGCACAATCTAAACACAGGGGATCGTTTTTTAAGTGACTGAGGAGCTCGTATTAAATCTCAATCGTATTCTCTCGTATATTGTTATTGCAGACTGTGTCGATATTAAAATCATAGAGGTAGCATACAAGTTAATGCTAAGGTGTATTATGGAAAATCAATCGCTAAGGAAGAGGAGCTACGAAACATACTGTGCTCACTCATATACGGTCAGAGGATCATTCTTCTCTTACCAGCAAATATCCACGTAAGGCAAGTTAATATTCTCTTGTATATTACTTATGCAGTGTATGTCGGTAATAATTTCTTCAGTACAATGATTTATTTTTGTTTATTTACTCGCTATCTCCAGACGAATTTAGTCAGAATGGGACCCAATTTCTGTACTCAAGAGGTTAATACAGCTTTCGTTAATCCATTTGTTACAAGAGTCTTATCCTGGAGGTGGCAAGAACGAGCTAAAAAAAAATACGTCACTGGATTGAAGAGACTACGAGATACAAGCAGCTTAAGCGATTACTGAGGTATAATATTCAAGACTACTAACTTGGAAAGAGGTGTTAAAATGTCTGCTAAGGGCACGAGAACAGGGTCAAAACACTCACTGATACCCACATCAACCAACACATGCTCATACATTATATCGGTAGCTTTCACTCCCTGACGGCTTGCATTTCTCTCACCGACGCAAAATCATCCGTTGTTAGTTTGGATGAACTACTTATATTTGTCCATACTATTAAATGAGACCCGAGGAACTTTATGAACCCATTATCTGGTTCAGTATCCCTTAGTTAAATATCACCCTTTCTTGGCCTGAATGAAAATTAGCGCTTCCATCCCAGTGAAAGGACGAATAATCTTTAGTCATTCTGGATAGACAGGGTGGTCTGTAAACTGCGCCTCACTCGTATTTACCTGATGGCATCGTGTGTTTTGCGGGGACGGCTCATTCTGCTAGTGTGGGCGTGGGTGTGGCAGTGGGAATACGAACGGAATAAATGGCGCGAGGCAGACATTGACTGCGCAGTCTTGCCCGTCCTCACAACACATGAAAAATCGCCCGGCGGAGTGGAAGAGGAGCATTATATATGGACCACCCTGTATTGTTATTATGATGGCAGAATAGTATTGTAAGATGTACTACTTGCAGGAGGGAGATGAGAGCGTGATGCGTTGGGGTGAGATGGGAGCGTGATGTGTTGGGGAGAGATGGGAGCGTGATGTGCCTGAGAGAGGTGATGGCGTGATGTGTTGGGATGAGATGGGAGTGTGATGTGCCGGAGAGGAATGAAAGCGTGATGTGACGGAAAGAGATGAGAGCGTGATGTGCCGGAGGGAGAAGAGAGCGTGATGTTACGGAGAAGATGAGGGCGTGATGTGCCGGGGAGATGAGAGCGTGGTGTGCGGAAGGGATGGGATAGTGATGATGCTGGAGAGAGATGAAAGCATGATGAGTTATGCTGGGCGCCTACCTGAAGGAGTCTGGCAAGGGGTAAGCCTCCACGCTGCAGGTGACGTTGAGTTGTTCGTGCTTCCCCGCCCCGTAAACCACCTTCTGCCCAGCCACACACGAAGGCGCAACTGCTTGGAGGAAGATATTTACTCAGAGCCACATTCTCCTAGGTTAACTACTTCTCCAAAGACATGTTAACTTACTCTAGCTATCCCAGGGCCACTTTAACTTAGGAAGGATTTGCAGTGGCCAAGGGGTTCATTAGGGCAATATCTAACTCCATCTGAAGAGCTCCCCACGTAGATAAAAATCGTCTGGCAACAGCAAATATGACAAAAGTACGTCATCGGATTCGGGACGTTAAGGAAGCTTCCTAGCACGTTCTCCTGTTCAGTTCATTTCAGCTTGTGTCACGGTTATAGTAGGCTATTTTTTATGTTATATAAAATGTGTCGATATATACATGGTATAAATAACATAAGTCGGATACTCAAGTCCGTTCGCCCCCTCTACCTGAATTTCATGAGTGGATTCACAGATGTTTTGAATGTGACCTAGTGGACTGAGGCGGATTTTATCATTATTCTATGGATGATAAGACAGTACGCATCTCTGTCCACTATGCTCCATTCAAGCCACGAAACACGGGCAGGAGAGGCGAAAAAGCTTTAGTAACTGACTACAAAAAGGGGAAAATGGTGTTATAAGCAAAATAAACTAAAGACCTGACACCTTAAGTTGGTCCAATTTTTTTTTCTTTTGTAGCTTATATCACGTAGTTTAATGACAGAAAAAGACAGTACTGAGGATCCACATCCTTTCTATAGCACTTTTTCATGACTAGCACAATATTCTAATGTTTATATATCAGTACAACTCATCATTCGGAAGAAAGGGGAATTTTAGGCCAAATTTATAAAAACGGTATAGAAAGCCTCCTAAGCTACAAAGATTACGATCGATAGTGTTTGACTCTCTATGTGGGGTTTAGTTGACAATGGAACACGTACAGAAATATATTTTTTGTATTTATTTTATTCAGACCACAATTAGGCAGGTTTTGTTTAAAAAGGATATATATATCCTCTTTGGTCGCAGTGTGCCAAATATGGGACAGAAATGGCCATTTTCAGAGGTAAATAAATGACAGAAATCCAGGGTAGGGACCTATGAGCTCCACGATTATGAGGCGATAGACGGAGAGCAGTGCCCTCAGTAGGCCACCCATCCAACCAAATCGCGCACATACCAACCACGGTCCAAAATTGGTCAGATATAGTTATATAACAGTACCCAGTTCAACGTAACCTGTTGGAGTGGCGAAAACCATAAAAAACTGACTCAGTACATATAACTGGTAAACAGATGAGCTGACAGCATTAATGGAAGTTTAACGGCTACTTTATATCTGTCTCTTATGGAATCACCACAACTCTAAAAGACTTAATAAACTGTTAGTCTTTAGGCATTCTGGAAATCTAGTGTCATCCCAGAAATATATTTGACACTGAAACGAGCAAAGAAATCTGATGAAACG
>JAGKTI010042716.1:0-10067 GCA_018397915.1 Birgus latro
TATTATTTTGTATAAGAATAGGGCATAGGTCTCATTTCAATGGATGACAACAGTGGAAAAATCCGGGGAAGATTTACTTAGCGCAGAGCGGCTGAGCAGACGACACGAGAGGGTAATGGAGGGGAGGTAGGTAGGGGAGTCTAGAATGGGGGGAAATGGCTAAATTGTCAACAATGGATGGGAGTACTGATGACATTAGCAGCTCTGACTGTTGTTGGACATTGGCAGTGCTGATAGATGATACAAGTCACCACCTGAAAGCCCGGGGGAACTAAAAATAACACAAGTCACTCAAGTGACGCCCCGCGGTATGATCCATTGCACCCGACCGTCACGAAAGTGACAACTCGCGGTTAAGGGGTTAAAGTCATATGTGTGGCCTTTAGACCGTTCAAATGGTGCAATTGTTGCACTCTAAGAATGCTTCTTCTTCTTGTTTATGTAATGCACGTTCGTGAGCAGGTGAAGAATATCTTCCTGTGGTGGCACTGATATAGCAAAGTGATTCTGATGCCCAGTTTTACAAATGTCCTTCAGATCTTTCTATATACTCTACAAGGAGGATGGTGGACTGCAGGAAAAGAGAAGGTAAATTCACTGTTATTGCAACAGCAACAATAAAAACAACAACATTCATGCCCCAGTGTCTTCTTACCCTCTGCCTGCACCCTCAGCTGGAGGGAATTGGTAGCCAGAACTTCACACCGAATGTTACAGCGATAATTCGAAGCTTTTGTTCGACAACAATATTACCAGTCAGTAGTGACATTGTTACTTCTGTAGTATCGTAAAGTTTTGAACTACCACCTTAACATTAGACAATACAGTAGGTTTTTGCTCGGTACAAAACCAAGATACGATTACCCTCCAGCTATCAATAGGGACAGGGGTAGCAGATTATGGCTCATGAGTGTATCTTGCCATCATAAGGCGAACCTCTGTGATTAACGATTTCATTACTATCATCATATATGATCATCATTTCCCTGGCCCTCTTTCCAACGTAAGAAATGGTTCAGGTGCATTAAAAGGTGGAAGTACTTCATAACAAGCTGAAAATTTCAGGAAAGCAAGACAAACACTCTATATAACATATCAAAAGTCCCAGAAAATTCCATTTGAGGAAACTTCAGAATCCAAGATGGAGTCCATAATGACCGCCGATATTTAAATTTGTCACATCTAGATAATTAATAAATATAAAATACAAAATAAGATGTCTAAACATGGGTTTTAAAGTACAAGAAATTCACTGAAATCATCAGTATAATGATTTATCAAACCGAAAATGACCTATACACAAGTATTGTGGTCAGATTAGGCATCCAAATTGGAGTATTCTTTCATAAACAGAAATTATGTTGCTCATGTAAAATTCTATACAGAAAATGAACACATTGAAAAAAATTCAAGTTTTACTGATAATCGTGTTATTTACAAACACGTAGCTGAGAAATAACGTGTATGCTGAAGAATAAATATAAGAACATAATTTCAATCTTCAAGGTAAACATCAATTTCAGTCAGTACTGGTGTGGTATTGCGACAATAAGTCCACAACATTTGCTACACATAGAACTGCAATAAAGACAATTTCATGCATCTACATGTCATGATAGCACATCCATCTTCTTTGCACCCACAAGACAGAGTCAGGTGCAACGGGAAAGTCTATTTCTACCTCGGCAATGATGCCATCTTGTGCTTTCCATCCCCAGGTGGTTGGTGGTAAGTGTCTGCGAAGCCATTCCTGAACTGTGTGAAATGTGCGATAGAAATGTTGCTGTGCAGGAGCAATAGTTGGTGACAGACTAGCAAGATTAAAAGATTAAGCCAAGGAGGCTTTACTAACAGACTCTTGTTTAATGAAGAGTATTTGGTACCACCACAGAGCTTGAGAATAAAAACTTCCCCAGCTCTCATGTGTACTATCAGCCCTTAAAAAAAAAACTCTATTAGATCATAGTCCTTTTTCTTATGAACTGTACTGAATGTTTGTCGTTTTCCTTGGTCGTAAATTGCAGGCACAATATCACATCCAGTGACTGCATGCAGGGACATGATATAATTGCTGGTATCTCCGGTGGCAAGCTGTATGCTATATAGAATTGTAGGACTAAACACAGGAAGTAAATATCTGTAGAAGGTGTTGCCTGGGCTGTTAGCATGACCAACAGGTCTGTATCAGTTTCACTAACAACTGTTGGAAGTTTCTCATTTTCAACAGTGCTTAGCACTGCTGATATAAGTTATTCGGCATCTGTTTTTGTTGCTTCACACGTTTTCCCCTTGAGACCATCTGATCACATAGAAACTGAATTAGTTTCTTCTTGTTGCTGTTTCCAAGGAAAAACTGCATGAGTGGTTGTTGTGGGCATGTTTGCATAAAAGATAAAACAAGGAGAAACAAGTCTTTGTGCTCTACACCGCTGTTCACCTGCCTTTGTGGAGTTGCTGCTGTCATAACCATCAAACACAACTGTTGCTTCTGCACCAAAGTTTCTAAGTGTATAACCTAGGCATGCCTGACATATGTTTCCATACGTGGAGGTATGTGGCAACACCACTTCGTGCAGGTGACCGCCTTCTGCAGCAAACTCACAGTTTGCTGGCATGTTGGTGCACCTAACAGCTTATGATTTTAAAATGTCAGCCATCGTGCTCTTAGCTGGCTTGCGCATAATGCCATCTTTGAAAAGTGAAGGTGGCTGATGAGGAAGCTCGTAAGCTAGGATTGTTTCCATGTCAGAACTGTTTTTTAAAACACACAGAGGTCTGTAGAATAACAAGCCTGGGTTTATAGCCACACTTTCTCCCATCATTTTGGCTGATGTGTCTTTTGTGCCAATTGTTTTCACCTTGTCATTTCTGTGCAAAGTTATCTCTGTATTTTTTTTTTCCAGTCCCCTGTGCTGCCACTGCAAAACCAATTGCTGTGGCATCATCAGAGTTCACACATGCATCGGAAACATCTTTGGTTGACAAGGATACCAGTTGCTCTGATTCATACCCGGCCAAGCCCCTCCATGGCGATGCACCTGTGTATTGTAGTACATGCTATGATTTACCTTAGTGTTAAATTATTCTTGTTGTTCATATGTGCATAAGATTGATTTATTCGTATTCCTTTTACCTAAAACAAAATGCTTGGACATTTATTTGCCAATTTACAAACGCTATAAGTTGAGATATTAGAAATTGAGCATCGTGGCGGCCATATTGGACGCCATCTTGAATTCTGAGAATTCCTTAATGAGGGATTTGCAGGGACTTTTGATATGATCCTTGGGAAACTTTTTTTTTTTTCCCCCTAATGACAAATATTCAGCTTGTTATGAATTTCCTCCACTTTTTGCCCGTTTATAAGTTATTGCTTGTGGACTAAATGAAGTTAAGTAGGATCACAAAACAAGAAAAACGAAAGTACAAAAAATAATGAGAGCTGTCATTAGCAAATTCTAAGGAAACGGGCTACACAGTCATGCACACAATGCTGAAGACCCAGAATCTTGACTTTAACAGAGGGAGGAAGAAAATGATGTTGATGATGAAGAGGAGGAGCAGAGATGAGACGTGACAAAACGAATGCAGAAACTTTGCACCATCTTCATTCCCCCCTACCTCCCCAAAACTTCCTAACTATCGTGCGATACACGCCTTAACCCCTGCTGAGTAGCCCCCAAGGTGTGAAAAATTGTCTCTTAAACCATGTCTCCCCAGCATACCTCCTGCTTTGCATACCCAGCTTTATCACATAGTTTACCCAGACACATCCCAGAGATAACCTCGTATCACACGCCTGAAACTTGTTTAACTACAAGTCGCTGGCGAAAAACGTTCTTGCTACAAACAGATGGTCTTCGTGCTCTCTCTCTCTCTCTCTCTCTCTTGTTTTCGTAACATTCTGGTTACTTTTTCTTCTCTTCCATGTTTCTGTCCATCAGGCATGCATTATTATCTGCCATTATTATTTACACGGTGCTTCCTTACTTGACCCATTTATCATCATTTTTCTTCCATCACAAAAAATGAATTATTCTTTTAAATCATCGATTTTTTTCCCTCCAAAATTGCATTTTCCTCCATTCATTTATTTGACTTTGTTTCCCACAAACTGATCTCTGTCCATCTTTGTTTCTTTTCCATTCCTCTCTATTTTTTTTTCTTTTCTCAGTATTTACCTCCGCCACAAAGTTTGGGGAATGGTCTGTCTGTTTATATCCAAGTTACTGTAAAAAAAAAAAAGTGTTGTCAGTTTCAGTGAAAGCTGGTGGATAGGTGGGAAGTAGGTCAAGGAAGAGCTGATTAGATATGAGACTGGATCCGGATCTGGATGCAGGATCAAACACTGAATTATTTTTCGGATGGCTGAGGCATTGCGCTCTGTGTAACAGGGCATAATTAGTTCGTAGAACTAATTGTCTGTGTGAGACCGTAGAAGTATTCGTCCGGTATGAAAAGTATTACAACAGTAAATCAGGAATTACAGCAGTAAATCATACATTTCTTGGCGTTGGTGGAGGTATGCGCCCTCTGAATCCTTTCAAGATTTGTATTTTTTTTTCCGCTCTCTCTGCATTTCCCTCATCCAATTTTTTTTTTTCTAATTCCTCTATTTCTCCTACATCAGTGTTTGTGTTTTACATCCTTTCTTTCTTTTCCACTGTTAGTTTACATACTTCTATTTTAACTGAATCCAACTACCTTTTCTCCGACCATCATTTTCATCTTAAAATGATATTTGCTTTCCAGTCACAATTTTTTTTTATTCCTTCCCGCCCACTGTTTCCCTCCATCTGTCAGCATCATTTCCTCTCCATTTTGCACCATCCTTATGCAGTTTCAGTCATACCTTTTATTCCATTTATCTCCATTTTCTTCTCTTTTTATATTTTACTGCGACCATCTCCATTTTTGCCAGTCCGTCCCCATTTCCATCCTTCCACCTGCACTTCCTCCTCCCCAACCTTCCCTCTTCATTGTCCTTCATGTCCCTCACAATCTTCCTCCATCCATCTCCATATTCCCCAACCTTGTTAATTTGCCTCCAACCCTTACCATATTCCTCCTTCCCTCTCTCGTTTTCTCCACTGAACTCCATTTTCCTTTACCCTTCGCTCATTTCCTCTCATTCCTTCTTTCCTTTTCCCACAACCCATTCCATTCCTTACATCCCTATCATCCCCCCCCCTCTCTCTCTCTCTCAAGTCATATGCCTCTGTAGTGCCTGGAGGTAGCGGGACAGGCCTAATCTCACTCCCAGCATATCTCATCCTGTAACAAAAATTTACGGTATTTTACTAATTGCATACCTAATTGATTTTCACCATGGTTCCTGTAAGAAGTTATATACCTCTGCACAACAACTGTGAGAACGAACTAATAATGGATTTTTACTCCATTTCTTGAGAACGTGTACAAAGTCTCTTCTATGGCATGAAAGTAAGCCTTCAAAAGTTAAGAAGTACCAAGAGTCACTTTACGTGTAAGTAAAAAAAAAAAAAAAGTTTTACTGCATGAACTCCCATACTGTTGAAAAAGCTGGCTTTGTTAACAAACAGCTTATTTTTCATCCACTAGTTCAATCATTCCACCTCACTTCTCATCAAGTCCCCATCCTCCCCGTCCCACAATTTCCCTGGGAGACAAAACGTTTCATTCCGAACAAGCTGTTCTCCCTCAAGCAGCACTTACCTTCCCATCCCTCAGCATATCCCCATTTTTTTTTTTTTATGTGTCCGACTCTGGACATAGGCTTTACAGCCTGCTATCAAGGCCCAGTCGTCCTCCTACATACCATACACCTCTACATGTCACCACTTCGGCGCTTAACACCCACCGTCCATATTGAATACATGCTAGGGATGTCTCATACAGGACTGGTTTATTTGTATTACCGGGGTTTTTTTTACGACATGTCGGCGGGTCTTCTGGTAGATCAGTAAAGCCTGATTTTAATGAAATTCAAATCCTTAAACTGTTCCCTGCACCAGCGAGGATTCGAACCTGGGTCCCACGGGACTGCAAGCCAACTCTCTACCGATCGAGCTACCGCCTCCCCAAGTTACTTACCCATGCATTCCTTCATCCCCATTCTTTAGATTCTCAACGTGCCAACCTTACGACTTTCTAACCCCTCACTCCACTTGCCCAAACTGCCCCTCCCCACCTCTCCCTTACATTATTCTCCTCACCTCTTGACCCCATTTAAGTATTCTCCTGCCCTGCCCTTCACACTACTCACGAGCCCCCCTTATTAGCCCTCTCCTTCCCTTTATCCTCAACATATCATCTCTGCCCCACCGTAGCGAAGCTACGATCATTGGCATCCTTACCCCTGATATCACGCCAGCTCAGAAAGATCACAAATAATATAAAGAAGTACCCACCCCTACAAGTCTCAGCAACAAATGTTAGAGATAATTCATTATCGTTGAAGAAGACTGATTGGAGGAATGTGGATGTGATGATGAAACAAACCAGTGGTTTCCAACCAATGGGTAATTACCGAAAGTGGGTAATTTGGATGCTTTAATGTGGGTAATGGAAAGCTGAATACAAATGTGTACATATTTAAATAAAATTCCTGCGAAATTATGGACAAAACAACTGTACTCAGTAGAAAGCTTAGACTACTGAATTTATTATACCTCATTTAGATCAAATTTACGCTACTTTGGAATTTAGACGAGTTTAAAATTTAGAATTTGAAAGAACAAGTTGGGAATATACAGTGTTTTCAAGAAAGAGGTGGCAATGTTGCATGACACGGCTGAAAATTTTGTTAACTTGTTTGGCATATTCTCAGAACTGAATAATCTTAATTTTCCTCTCCATGGGAACATACAGTAAGTGTGCTATTGGCTTATATGAGAGAATGTATGCATTCTGTGGTCAGACTCCTCTGGAAAAGGAGCGACAGTGCAGAAAACCTAATAATGTTTAATGAATTGATTATTTAACAAGGGAAGGAAGGAAGAAGTGCACCTTCAAGGAAATATTCTCAGTCAGATCGCCCCCAGGATACTGCTCTGGAAAAACATTTTTAAGTAGACTTAAAATCTAGTCACTGTATATGGATTAAGCAATCTTTCATGCTTTCTTCCAGCAGCACAAAAGATGCAAGCCCATCAAAAGAATCTTTCTTAAAACCAATATTTCACTGGACGTTCAGAGTGCAATTTCTGGAAATGATCTTGGTAATTTTTGAGATCGCTTTATTGCCAGAATAAACTCTTGTCGCCAACATTGCTTTGCTCCAATAGCTTTCATTCACATTTATATATATCTGATAAGCACACTTTTTCTTGCTTTTACTTGCCAAAACAAATCTGGGAGACAATCTGTTTCGGATTTTCAGTGCTTTCTGTTTAACATATCACAGAATGACTAGTAAACAGGACAATACTTACTCTCAGGTATGTCCTAGCAGAGTACAAGTTTTTTTTTTTCCAGGTTAAGTTTGTAAGAATTTTGAGTGATAAGAGTTTAGTCATATGTATTTCATATTTCTATATGGAACTGTATCATTAAAACATTGAAGTATGGTTCATACCTGTAATAATTTTTTCATATTATACCGTCATAATCACCGTCATAATCATCATTATCAGCCATTGCAAGTCCTTTGCTGAACAAAGGCCTCTCCCAACCTTTTCCATGAATTCCGTGACTGAGCCATCCTCTGCCAGGTTTTCCCAGCAAACTTCTCTATCTCATCTTTACACCTACTCCCTGGCCTTTTTCTACTTTGCTTGCAGTCTCTTGGAGTCCAGTCAGTAAGCCTTTGGCTCCATTGGTTATCCCTTATTCTTGCTACATGGCCTGTCCACGTCCATTTTTGTTCTTTTATAACTCTTATAATGTCTTTGACTTTAGTCTTCTCTCTCACACACGATGATCTTTTCCTGTCTCTTAAAGATATTCCCAACACTGACCTTTCCACTGCTCTTTGACAACGGATTAGTTGATTTTCCATCGATTTTGTCAGTTTCCAGGTCTCACAACCGTACATCATATCTGGGATTATACATCCGTTAAATACTTCTCGTTTCATGGATATTAGCGAACTACTTTTCATGATGTCCAACCAATTGTAATACGTCTTTTTATTTCGCTATCATGGTCTTTCGTTAGTTAAAGTATTATCCACAAGTAATTGTTCTCCTTGACTTCTTCAAGAATTTCTTTGCTTATTCTGATGACGCTCAGAGTATTTTGATTAAACGTTAATTTTAACTCTGGTTCATGTTTAGCCCTATTTTGAGACTTTCTTTATTCAGTTCTATAACTTTTCTTGCAATGTCTCCTCTGTTTCTGAGATTAAGACTTATGACTCTCTACCAATCTATTGCCATACGCCTTAATCCTGTAAGAGGTGGCCACAAACAAATCGCCTCCATGTGGTCCTGTCCCCCACCATTCCACTGCCCTCCCCCCAACTCATTCCCCTCTCTAAGCTTTGAGATACATGAAGTGGTGCATACAACACAAGCAGTTGGCTGGGACACCCTCTGAATCGAATGGACCCCTATGCATTAAGTCCATAACCCAAAAGGCCGTTATTAACTTTCACAGAAGCCAGCTACAACTGTTGTGCTGGTGATATGCATTTCCGAGAAGGAAACAGAAATGTGCGTGATAAGATAAATACGGTTTGAGTTTTCCAGAAAACATTTTTTTTTTTCGACTAGAATCTCCACAGAGTTCATCATCCCCACTTTTTCAATTTCTTCAGAAAAAAGGGGGAGGGAGTCAGAAACGTCATAACCATAATCAGTTAATCGAGAAACTGATACATTCAAAGCTCATTTTGATTAATTATTTCCTGGAGGAAAGCTACTGTTTTTTTCACTTTAAGCCTGTTGTTAGTCACAAACATCAAACTGTCATACGTGAAACAGGCATTCAATTGGGTACTTCCTACATTAGTGCAAACGAAATTCGTTTAGCTCCAAGTAATATGACCCAGAAAAGAGAGGGTGGTAACTGATTCTAGAACTGCAAACTACACTGCATATCTTATAAATGTTTGATTGAGCTTATTAGTGTGTCTGGATATTGTTATTCACATGGAAATTGTTAATCACAAATACATCCATACTCTTGATTAAAGAAAAGTATATTGTTACTTTTCTTTCACTCACGGTATTCTGTTCCTAAACTAGCCTTCATGCATATCATTTCCCTCCGTCTTCAGCATGAAGTTGTTTTATGATTACTTCTGATCGGTTTGTTTTTGTCATGTTATTCCCGATAGGATGGAGAGAATGGTAACTTAGTCTGGAAAATTGATTTGAATATCTTATTTAACCATCCAATATTGCTTATACTACTGACAGTAACGGAGCAACCTTAAAACAAATTTTAATTATGCTCATTGGACTTATTTCCGAATACATCGAGTCATTTTAATACACAATAACAATATGCATTTTCCCTCATTCAGATAGATTATTTTCATACGTTTAATGCCATTAACTATATTATACTTTGAATCCCAGCAATTAATGAACTAATTATAGAGCCTGGGTCAGTTTTGTATCAAAATGGGACCACAACTTAGCCGTCTCGGAGCTATATTTGTTGATGACCTTGTTGGCAAAATGGTCTCCTTCATAATTTACTCAAAAAGCTATCAGTAAATATAGCTATCTGTCAGTTATTAATTGGTCCCATGTTGATTATCTTTATCAGGACCTCATTCATACTGTAATGCCGTAATTTTAATGGTAATCTAAATGTAGTATAAGTTAGTGTAAGTGCAATATAAGTATAACCTTGAAACCTAAATATTTTTGTCTACGCAATGTAATGTCTGACCGTTAAGTTCCATACTCAAATTTAATCTCTGCCAATATTCATAGTGTGAGAGAGACTGTTATTAGTAGAACTAAATCGAGCAGCAATATGAATATGATTGACTTTATACATATCGGCCAGCCAGTTCTCACCAGTTATGCATAACATCATAACCTTAGACAGACTTTAATTATAACGAGTATCTGTCTACGTACCCTGCTTCCGGAATTTATATGTCAGCGTTAATCGTATTCCCCTTCTGAACT
>JAGKTI010042717.1:0-10066 GCA_018397915.1 Birgus latro
TAAATAATTTTCGGCTGCGACTTATTTTGTTAAAACCAAAAGTAATGAGCAATATTAATGATATGGCATCATATTTTCAGTAAACCGGAATCGGGAAATGATTTCTACTATCCCATGTATCACATAACAGGTTTTTTTGTCTGATGCAAATCTGTTTCCCATGTAATGATTGATGCTAACAAAATATATTACAAATGGTCTTTAAATGAGATTTTATTTCTTCTGAAATAATGAACATGAAATCGAATGGAGATTTAGCTAAAAACCTGCTACGTTATACAAAGTTGATGCGAAAGGTAGTAGTAGTATTCATATAAATATCAAACCAAATAGTTTACTTTCTCTTATTTTTAGGACCTGAAAACAAGACAGTTCCCGGCCTTATATATCAATTTCTATTTACTCTTTTTTCACATATAGCCATAAACTTTGATTAATATGATAGACAAAGACACAGTTAAATGTTTTTGGTAAAGAGGTGTGGACCTTCTTAAGGCCTGGTCACACGACGGTTCTATTCACAAAATATTCAGTCGACAACTTTTAGCCAATAGAAAACTTGATATGGTGCCTGACTGCACTCTTTTACATTCCGGCTGTCCTGGGCCGTCTCTATTAAACCCAACGAAATATACTTGATCCGTGCCATGATTAGATAAGGCAAGTCAATAATCGTTACAGGATTATATATGGTAAGTAATGAATCTTTACAGGATTAGATAAGAAAATTCATACATCATTATTGGATTAGTCATCGGACGGATATAAATTAAAACTACTTAGCATTGATGGGAAATGAAGATAATAAAGGTCGCAAATGGTTCGTTGAAGCAGAGATCAGCCTCTGTTCGATATTGCTTTCCAGCTGACAGTCTCGGCGAGTCTCGTATCGTAGATTTGGCACCTGCGCAAAAATGCTGATTGTTCTAAGTGTTCTAAGTTTCGCAATTGCAGGTCTGCATTTGTGAGACTTAAAATACATGTTGCTCATATCAATCAAGTATAACGCTGAAGCCGTATTTTATTTTGTTTACCATAGGGGTAACCACTAAGATCATAGTGGGTGAGATTAAACAAGTTCACACAGCCTACAGTGCGTACCCGCCACATCAACGAAACGATACCACCAGCTTTGAAACTTTCAACTATGAACAACCAGACGTGTGTCTACCGAGGTGATGTGGCCACCCTTGAGATTCCCGTGGCCAGTAACCTTACAGACCATGCAATGAACAGGCAGCAGACTGCATTAGCTAAACAAGCACAGATCGTCGCCCTACACGAGACATCTCTCAACCCGGGCTGTCCCGCACCACAGTACAGAAATGGATACATAGAAATGAAGAAACTGGAAATCTGAATGATCTTGGTAATATATCTATAATCTCATATATTTCTCTCTCTCTATATATATATCTCTCTCTCTATATATATATTTATATATTTATCTCTATATTTTTCTTTCTCTTTCTCTCTCCCTAATTAGTTTTGCATGTAACTAATTTACAACAGCGACATCGAAGAATATTCTGACATATGCTAAAGCATACAGGTAATATTCTATAAGATCTATTACAAAGCTCCATATATTAGTAAGGTAAGCGCTCACACATAATGTGCAATTAATTTCAGATCGCCTCGTATAGTGCGTGTCGCACACATTGATTGAATGGAAAGACATTGATGTTAAGTTCTTTGGTAGATGTTATGTTTAGCCTATGCTTTCAGAAAGAAGACCACGGCCACGATTAACTTCCCGTGAAGATGACTAAAACATCCGAAGCAGTGCAGGAGGACCCATTCATTAACGCTGTAACTATTCGGGAGCGTCTGCAACTAAATGTGACGGCGGAGACAGTGCGAAAACGGTTGAAGGAGGCAGGTATCAATCATAGAACTCCCGCCATAAAGGAACTTCTGATTGACCAGCACAGAGCAGGAAGATTAACATTTGCCCGCCAGTATGATGATAAGGATTTGGATTACTGGTCACGAGTCTTATTCTGTGAAGAGAAAACCTTCAACAGCACCAACCACTCTATCATTCACAACTGGAGACCTAATTCCACAAGGTGAGCAATCGTAACATAAACTGACAGGAGTGAGACATGTCCATTATTATTCCAGAGTTTTACACAAATATTTGAATGTTTATATACTATGTTACAAGATACCTATCTGCAGAGACACCTTTTACCAACATTTAAAATGACTACCAACTCCAAAATGTGATATTGAGTCACGGCTTCAGAGTGTATGAGTGGGTGAGGGTCGTGCTCTGGGGGTAAGATGTGTGTAGGGTAATTATGGCTAGGAATGAGGCGCACGATGCTTCCCCTCAGAATACACATAAGTTACAGCAGTGTATCACTACTAACTGTTAACCTGCCTCTAATATTGTGACATGTTAAATTATGACTATGTATTAATATTATATTCTTTATTCAGGAGATACGACCGTCAAAATATATACGAAGAGGCAAGGAGTGGACACGTCACCGTGAACGTATGGGGTTGGATTTGCATCCACGGCATGGGAGGCGTAGTGAGGATCATCGGTAGATTCACTGCTGCCAAATATCAAGATATTTTGGAGAATTTCTTCCTTCCATCACTTCAGCGGTGCAACTATCCATTCCTTCCTGGACCTATAATTTTTGTTCAGGACCGCTGTCCAATGCATACAGCCCGCACTGTTCAGGAGTGGTTTAGAGGTACAGGATCTGGAATTGTTAAACTGGTCGGCTAAGGGCGCAGATATGAACCCCATGGAAAATATCTGGGCCAATATGGTTAATAGTTGGAAGCCAGAGACGGAGAGGACCCAAGATGCAATAATGGTTCACACACTTGCCCAGTGGGAAATGCTGCGGAACAGGTCACTTCTCGTCCGGAATGATGTCTCCTCCATGCCTGACAGGCTGCGGGCAGTGATAGAAAAGGAAGGCGGCAGGACGCGGTACTAGGCTTGTTAATGTGATAGTGTAAATATGTGGGACGTTGATCTTTATTCTTACTGTAAATATGCCACTGTAAATATGCCAGTGTTGAAACATATTTCTTTATACATGTGCTCTTGTTTACTTATCAATATATATTTTATAGGTTAAGAAAGCCCTAAGAGCGGCCATCTGTAGTACCCAAATACATTAATAATGTAAATTATATGCATCTTGATGACAATCTTTTCGTTAAGAATACAAGAACTTAGCAACTTACCACTGAAAAATTTATAAATATATATGCATAATTATATATACAATTATATACTACCGTACTAATTTCCACCAATATTCTTTATCCTTGTCTGGCCTAGTTGGCCGTAACGATACGAAGATCAACAGTGCAAAACTTATTTAGCTTAATGGATGACCATTCACTCTGCTTGCTCACAAAATCACGTCCCTTGGCAGGCCTTCCTGCTCGTTTTCTCGCATCGATATCCTTAATGAATCCCGTGTGTCTTCCATCACACCTGGCCTGATTCTACTCCTTTTTCTAACATTGATATGGTGACAATAAAGATAAAAACAATTATAAATATTATAATTACCCCCTGGGGGAGGGGGGGAAGTCAGAATACCATCCAAGTATCCCTTGCATGTCGTAAGAGGTGAGTAAATAGGGAGATTTTTCTCCTCCCTGCCTCTTCATTCTTTGTTGTTTTTTTTGTTTCACCCCTTGCCATATTTCCTTCTGATTTCCTTTCTTTTTATTCTGCTGCAATATTGTGATACGTGGGTGGCGGCCAACAAGCACTCCCCAGTATGCAGTTTTGCAGCATCATTTATGTATGGCTTTCACTCTATCAAGCTCTCCCATTAAGCAGCTCTCCCACTGGCTCGATCAGCTGCAGGAAACCGATCACATGGAATTGTTGCGAGCCACAGGTTGCAGTGACCAGGATCAAATGAGTATAGAATAATATATAGGATGTCCTAGGTCTTATGTGCCACACTTACCGAACGACTTACGTTAATCTAAGAATACAACATTCTATGGTGAAATATCCAAACATATTAAGCCAATCATTAAATTAACAGTGTATATAGGCACTCCCCTTATATGTAGCGTAATTAAGTTGTTCCTAAAGTAATATGATTTATATCATATTATACTGTATATTATATATCATTGGACCTTGGTCAGCGAGACCTGTGGCACACAACAACTATCTGTGCGACAGTTTTCATGCATCTGGCGGAACCTGACCCAGAACCAAATTAGCAAGTCCAGTGTAGAAACCTCCAGCTATACTGATGAACTCATGTTTCATTGCCGTTATCGCTTTATTTAATGACTTTTACCCATATTTCCAAGGTTGTCACTCCCCACCCAACTCCGTACTATCCCTCCATCTATGGGATGAACTCAAACGCTAACTGAAGTTCACTGGGGAGGAAGAGAGTTGAAGATCTGAACTGTCGTCAAGCATGTGTACAGACTGCTACACTGTTGCCAGCACCGATACTCACCTCTCGCGGCTAGGTGGCCCAGTCGGAACCTTGGGCAACTATACATATATAATTTATTTTTTATTTCTACATTTTCCATTTTTTTATTTTTTTTTATTTTTCATCTTTTTTGGACATTATTTCTTAGAAAAAATAAGTACCTAATCTAAAAACCATAAAACTAATAACTTAACAAATCGCTAAATCCTACAGATACAAATAGCTAAACCTTCACTATGGTTAAAATACCCAGACCAAGAGAACACCATCGACTGCAGATATGAAATGCCTTTCTACATTACACACCTGCACTCATCACCTGGTGACTGTCAGTCGGGGCACAAACTAATATAAGGGACGTCAGTATACGAAAGGGACCCAGAGGAGTCAGGAACTATTCCATACACGTCATCTGTCGACCCTAATTAAGATAATGTACACAAGGTCATGCACTGCCTTTACATTGTACAAAAGTGAGGTACCTCGCCCAACAGAACACCATCGACTGCAAATGCCCAATACCTTTCTATATTGCACGCTTGCACTCATTAGCTGGTGACTGTCAGGCGCGGAACGGGATTTTATATAAGTGACATCAATATTAGAAATAGATCAGTCGGGTCACCCTGATTTCTTGAAATTCAGACCTAAGCTTGGTGAACCTCTTCATTTGATTTTTCCCCGAGTTACACAACATATTTGTCATCACATGCTCATGTGTTACTGTTTACATCTATCTATCGACCTATGTACCTATCTATCTGTCTATATATCTATCTTAAACTCAAACATGACGAGCAACGCTACATGATGGTGGCTTGTCAACTGCTTTTCTGGCAGACAAGAACACAAGCGCATATACACTTCAAGAAAGGTCAACACAAACACGGAAATTCCCTAACGGAGTTCCACAGGGCTTCACTCTTTCATCAAGACTTTTCAACCTACGAGTATAACTGCATGACATTCTTACACCCCAACCGTTCACAAACTTTGACTCATTTACAGATGACTTTACCAGAACAATCACACACCACATCGCAGACAGCCTTCACACTGCAACGAGATTACCCAAACATACTTCAGACACAGATCGGGCACAATAGGCTGACGATCGCTCCAGCCAAATCCATCACTACACTCAGCACCACCAGCAACCATGAGCACAGGTGTTCACCTAACACCTCACTTAACAGTGCACCAGTGCCACACACACACAACAACAACAACAACAACAACAACAATAACCCTAACTTATCTCCTCAAATTAAACCTTTAATGAAGGATAGAAACAAGATAATGAGTAAAACTGAATTTATCCCAACGAAACTGTAAACCATGCGCGACTTAAGCACAATAAATGAAGCAGTAACTTAAGCACAAAATGCACAAGCATGAAGGTTGGGGAAAAAAATTGTTGACAGCTTTGGCCATGGATCGAATGGAAGAAAATTCTGGAAGGCCAAAAATATGCGCATTTCCAAAACCCTGTCTGTACCAACTCATGAAGCCTTACTAAATAGAGACGGAACTGTCCACAGGAAGATGGAACACGTAAACTCCTAATAAACCATTACGTATTAATAAATCACAGAATCAAAATTCCTCAGAACAGAGCCATCACAAAAAAATCAAAAGAAACGCGCAAACATCGGTCACAGTCATCTCACAACAAATGCATCAAATGATTAAACACACACGCACACACACACACACACACACACACACACACATCCAAAGCTGTAGAACCATATCAAATTTCAAATATCCGCATGAAATACCCTGATTACATAGAAATAAATGCCCTTACTGAAATTTTCAACTTTTCCTCTACTCACAGCCAAATCTCTGAGATCTGTAAGAAAGCAACCATTATCATCTTCTTCAACAGCCTTTTCACATTGTTAGGAGTTGGCTCCTACAATGAACCTTCATAGCTCTCTATTAATAGTATCGTCCTTCATGAGCCCAGCGTCTCTCAAATCTCTGTACCACCTTTTCCCACCTAATGTGCTGCCTTTCTCTCGTCCTTCTTCCTTCCTCTGGCATTCTCTATGTTCTCTTGATTGCCTCTTGCTCCTCTCTTCTGACCACATGACCGTACTATCTCAACTTTACTCATCTGATCTCATACACACCACATCTACTCTCTGCCACAATTCCTCATAACTAAACCTATCAATCGGTGAAACCACCCGAGTGTACAAGATATCATCAGCCCAGGTCAACAAATGCCTCAGTTAAGTGGCTGTACAACCTGATTCTCATATACTCAAATACTGGTTGTTGAGGAAAGTGCCTTAGTCAATTCCAAATTGCTAAATTATTAATTCCTGGACAACACCTCTACGTAGGTGAACTCTGTTCCAAGTTATAAGCTTTATGTTGGAGGTACGCATTCTGGGCATCAGTACTGTCGTATGGTTTTTATGGGTGAATTTAGTGCCTGGCAAAGTGTTTCAGGGGATACTTTAACAAAATATGTGGAAGAAGACTTGTCAGATACCTGGCAGCTATTGACCGTGATACCCTTAGCAAACAAGAACGGATATCTGTACAGATTGGAGGAGGGAGGCTGGATTAGGTTAAAATGTTAACACTAGCGACCAAATGTATTCTAGTTTACGAGTTCGCTTCAAATATACGGTACAGCATACACACCTATACTCCATTTCACAAAGTTTGGCACCATCTTTGATGTCAAGACCTGCAGTGTTGATGTAAATCCTCTGCACTATGTGAACTTCCATTTATTACCTTGAGAATCAATATAAAAAGGCTATACAAAAAGGTATGCCCAGTACTAAGGGCCTTTATTAGTACTACAGGTGTTTAGGACATCACTGATGGTGCCAGACTCGGTGAAATGGAGTGTAGTCGATCATTCGAGATGTGACGGACTCACCACCAATCAAAGGAATACTGTAACTTAACAGAAGGCCTGACTCCCCTGAATAAGCAGTATAAACACAAAGGGTACCAAAATAATGTTATTATTAATGCCCAAACATTTCATGACGACAAAGCAGTAACAAAATGAATGTGGTAAATACTCAACATAATTCGAATCTTCGGCCCACCTCAGGCCATCACCAGGAATTACAATTGTCCTATATAGTCAGCACAGACTTCATGAAAAAGAAGGAACCAGGACTTTATTGAAACATAAAACTAAATAAAAGTAAGTAAAATCAACCTTCCTTCCTGTACAAAAGCTCAAAAAGAAATGCCAAGAACCACTCAGGGAAGACCCAAAGTAACCTACTCAAACCCCCAACTAAAACAACAATTGTCTGTTCGAACACTAAGGTCAAACCCCCCCCAAACTGAAGCAAACAAACCAACACCACCAATAGGTTCGAACAATGATTCTATTAAGTACTCTTAGCCACATCAATTTCAGGCCTATGCTTCTCTAGCAGTAATTTTTCCCCTAGTAATGCATCAGCTGTATTACTGAATTTAGTTACTACCTGGAAATCACTAAGAGAAAGGGTAGTCGTGGGTTAATGAATGCTCTAATAGCTGAAAATCCCATCTGATGTAAATATTGCCCTGTTCTGTAGCTCTTTCCCATATGTTCAGATATTCTTATATTGACTGAACGACTTGTACGATCGCCCATAGAAGTGATGCCCCGATTCCCAGTACCTTTCGCTCAGAAAGTGGTATCTGGCAACTGTCACGGTCAAGTTATATTTTCTACATTGCACACCGAAAAGAGCAGTATTTGTGTAAACAACACCAAAAAGTAATATATTATTGTTTTTACCGTGTATTTCTCGCATCACGGAAGAGGAAATCACAGTACACTAAAGTTGAGGCTTAGCAGTACGAAAGAATGCGAAGCGCACTCCCTATCTATCGCTCAACGGTTTCAGGGTTAAAATGCGAAGAAACTCTGGTAATACTTATTTTCCATTCAAAATCAACAATACTGAAGAAAATATGTCCCATAAAATAAAACCCGCAGATAATCGTAATGTAGATATCATTAGTGCCACATTTAATTCTCTATGAGGGATGATATTTACGTGGGTAAACCCGTAAGCGCTGAAAGCAAGATGCATCGTCAACAAGAAATTACAGCCTATAGGTGCAAGCAGATTATTTCTCTTTATTTAGCAAATATTCCAGTAAGGCAGATATACTGGCAGCTTAACATCAAGAAGACAGTTAACAGATACATAAGCGATATAGAGAGATAGAACATAGGAAAACTGCTACTGGAGCCCCTCACAGCACAAGACAAAGACAGACAGATTAATACATGTGCCCAAGAACAACCACTTACCACCTGCATTGCTATCAAGAAGCAAATTAATCTGCCGGCATTCAGTGACGTTAGTGAAACCAGTACAATCATAAGTGAAAAACTGGTCATTTTTATTCACACGAAATTCCAACGTTATAAAACATGTAGGGCAGTTGCATGGAAGAACTAAAAAGAGAGAGGTTGATAGTCAAAACCATGAGTGCGACAATGAAGATAATTAAAACCAAAAAGAATTATATTAAAAATAAGGGGGGGGAGGGGGATCGTGACAAAGGTCGAGACGTCCTCCCCACCCCCTGGCGTGGTAATGACTGACGGGTCACGGTCACGGACGGCCTGCCGTGCACTGTTGCCAAAGGAAAAATAATTGAAATCAGCTAAATTAGTCTGATGCGGTAAAAATCCGCCAGACTGAGGGAAATTAACGAAAAAAAAATGGGCAAGACCTAAAAAAGAAAAAAAAAAGAGCCAGAAAAATGTAATAATTTTATATCAGCTAGACTGCTTTTGACATTTCTATATTTATCGGGAAAATCGCTTCATTGGTAACTGCCAGATGTCGCTATTTATTTATTTTTTGATTGATCTATTAAAAAAAAAAACGCTAAACTTAACTAATATTTTCGCAAGATTAATTTTTTTTTACACCATAAATAATGTTTGCAGGGCAAGCAAAGACTGTTTCCGTCTCCTAAATGAACGTTGCCAGACCCAGGGAGTTTTGTCCGAAACTTAATGAAAGCGATTCATCACTTATTTGGGCGGTCGTACATCCAATATACATAGCCTTACAACTAGGACACGTAAATCTGTAAACATCTGAACATAGAGGAATGGGCACCCTGTCTTTGTGACTGAAAAAATTCTTTATCTTAAAGTCATTAGTAAGTATAATCTTAAAATTTGCAGACGGAAAACTGTATTTTACTACTTTAAGTTCCAAATTGCGAAACTGATAACTGATTTTTCCATAAAACGGCATTATAATCTATTTAACCAATGTTTTCACCTCAAAACATACTGATTTACTTTTTAGTTTAGTGCAGAAAAAGACTTTTAATACTTATCATAAATGTGTATCTATTATTGTTCAGAAAATAATCCCTAAGTTTAAGAAATTCTTCATGCAAAGTTATATAATTTTAACAAACATTGTATGCTCTATTCAGTAAAGTTCTAATGGAATTAAGTTTGTATATCATCGGACAAAAGCTGTACCAGTTTAAGCCTTGATCTGTAAAAGTTGGTTTTTTATGTACCCCTGTTGCTATTATTTTATTACTTTTAGCAATTTTTATATCTAAAAATAATATACTTCCATTATTTTCTAATTCAC
>JAGKTI010042718.1:0-10066 GCA_018397915.1 Birgus latro
AGGTGTTATGTCACACCAGTCTCATGCTTTCCCGCCACATGCACACAGAGGATTTTTCGTAACGTCAATCGCTCTCTCCCCCCCCCACACACACACAAAGGAAAGAAAACCCCTCATTGGATATTGTAGTTTTTATTATCCAGTGTATCATTAATTCGTGTGAAAATCATCATATCCTTAGACTCTAATAAAATAGGCTACCCTCGCTCATTTTAGATGAACTGCGTCAGAGTAAAAATATAAAAAAAAAGTAATAAAAATCTAATATAGTAAAAATATCTAACATAATGTACATTTCTCTATTATTGAGAGAAAATCATTAATACTCTACGCTGCCCTTCCACCCCCTCAACTTAAAAACTATCAAACTATATCCATCTAGGAAGAAATGTTATGTGGCACACAGAAAGTGAAAACTGTAGACCTACTTATAAATAGCTAACAAAATCATCCATAACCGTAATGGGTGCAAAAATCATCACGACTTACACCTATAGAAACGAATAAAATGAGGGTTATTTGTCCCACCACAAACACATACGAAATATCGAGGGATTCCATCTAAAATTACAGTCCAGCACACAAGAGAAAATTACACATACCGGTACAAGCTCACACACCCCTATAGTCCATTCATTGTAACTAGGCCATGATTTTCGTCATTTTGCGGCTTATTTTTTTGTAGCACAATGTTACCTTAAGGCTACAACTCAGACATCAAGACTGTGATTTGGACCCTAGTTAAAATGATCAGAATATAGACATAAAAATGATTAAAATTACTTTCTAGACATTAAAAGCTACCCACCACCTACTTAACTCACTCCACTTAATGAACTGCTCACACTATTTTTCCATGTCACAAAAAGACTAGAAATACACTCCGTCCTAAGAAAATATTACGCCTCGATATATGTCAGACACAGTTCAGTCCATGCTCCTTGAACATTTCAGGATTGATTTTCGACAACAGATAGTGTTACGTTTTGGGAACCCTCCATCAGGCTGTCCACATCGCCGTCCCATGTCTCCACAAATTGAACCATTGTGTCTGTTTCGCTGAGATTTTCATCCGAACGTTGGGAGGATCCCGAGGTTGAGCTTTGAGTCTGCGTGTGATTGGTTCAATCAATGACTTCGGTACTGTTGCCTGAAGGTTCAGGGTGTGTGTAGTGTTGTTGTTGCTTTTGTGTGAAGTTGAGTCGATGCTGTGTAAGTAGGCTCCGAGCTGTAGTAAAGCACTGGTTGATTTGTAAGTTAACCTCAGGTCACTTGTAGTCAGTGCAGGGAGAGGTTAAAGATGAGTCTGTGGTTGACTGTAGTTTTATATTCTTCAAAGGGAAACTGAGATTAACATTGAGTGCATATTGAGGTGAGAGCAGTTTTATGCTTGCTAACTCTGCGCGCTCTGTTCCTGCCTTTCTACCTAACCCCTTGTTCCTCTATCTGTGGTCTGATCCTAGGTCCCGTCCTCTCTTGTGCAGGACGGCTAATGTCACGTGGCTTATACAGTTGTCGAAAGTACTATAAGCCTGTGTGTGTGTATGCATGTATGTATGTTTTCCTCTGGTCAGCTCCTCACAGTGAGGGATGTGAAGCTGTTTTTTCCTGTGACACCTTGCCTCAGAGAAACTGCAAACATTTCCTTTCCACCCCCTAGCTCACTTACTCTCTAGACTACATTCCTCACTACTATGCTATTATGCATTATATTATGATAATGTAGAGCCGTGACATTGCTCGGTCACGCCCGCTGGAGTACCTACGACAGCTGCAGTAATTACACCTAGTAATACATGGTTTTGTAAGATAACAATGTATAACAATATTTTAGATACATAATACAATTTAATTGTTACATATAATTAAGTAAATGATTATTGTAGAATAGATAAATGATTATATGCATTACAATGGTAAGAGTATAGTAAAAATTATTAATGTATTTGTATTGTTGTTAAAAGAACTATAATGATATTGTTGTAAGAACTGGATACTAGTACATTAAGTAATATTAATTCACTTGTTTTTTTTTTTATAAATCTTTTTGTTTAATTACTATTTACATATATACATCTTTCACTCAGGGGGTCTCACTTGAATGTTCACTCTTCCTCCCATTGAAAAGGGACACGATGTTCATGATTCTTGTTTGCATTCTGTGCATAACGAACAGCAATGCACCAAAGACAATGAAAAAGATCACAAAAACAGTAGGAGCTGGGCTATACTTGTACATATAATAGGAGCTGAACATACTTATACTCAATTCTTCCCAGGGAGACAATGATGAGGTCAGTATTGGTGATATTGTTGATGATGACCAAGGTATCATTATCCTTAGAAGGAAAGGGTATATTTGATAGACTGTGAACAGATTTTCTGTTATGAATGGGGAGGCGGTGGCTCGATCGGTAGAGAGGTGGCTTGCAGTCCCGATGGACCCAGGTTCGAATCCTCACTGGGGCAGGGAACAGTTTAAGGATTCGAATCTCATTAAATCAGGCTTTACTGATCTACCAGACGGCCCGCTGACATGTCGTAAAAATACCCCCGCTAATACCAATACACCAGTCCGGTATGTGACATCCCTAGCATGTATTCAATATGGACGGTGGGTGTTAGCGCCGAAGTTGTGACATGTAGAGGTGTTGGTATGTAAGAGGACTGCTGGGCCTTGATAGCAGGCTGTGAAGCCTATGCCCAGAGTCGTACACATAAAAAAAAAACATGGACTATTACTGTTGTTTCTGAAGCATAAGGTTTCTGCCCTGGAATACAGGCTTCAAACCATGTTTATGTCCTTGACATGACATGATGTAGGTAGCAAACTGGAAGTAGGTTAGTGGTATTTGAAATACAGGAGTTAGGGGTTAAGGCCGCAGACGACTCGACGGCTGATGCAGACGACACCCCCCCCAACCCCCCCCCCCCCCCAGTACCACCGTGGGTCCGCCGCTGACACTGAGCGGCTCGGAGCAGGAACGGCTCACCTGTATCCCTCCCAGGCGCCCCTCTTACTCCCAGCCAATGCCCCGGAAAGGTAGCAGTCGCCGGCGCTTAGTCTCCGAACGAAATTCTCTCCACCCCGAGCCCGTGCCACACCAGGGGGGAAAATCTAAAAAAAAAAAAAAAAAAAAATCCACTTGCCAGGTAAGGAGTGGAGTTTACAACTCCATGCAACACTGCAGTATTGGCCACAGTCATACTGGGTACGGGGCAGAACCGGCCATAGACCATTCCACAGTTGCATCCCCGCTGCAGGATAGGACCGGCCATAAGTTGTCTGACTCCTGTAGTCGTTCCCCCCAGAGTAGCGCCACAGTACTGGCCACAAGCCATGCTGGGTATGAGGCAGGATCGGCCATAGTCCGTCCCTCTGCTACTAGTCCTATTAACTCCATGGTACGGGCCATTAGCCGCACCAAAGCTACAACCCCCTGTGCCACTACGACGTCGGCCACTAGTTACGTCAGGCCAGAGGTAGANCAGGCTACTAGCCTCACCAAAGCTGTAGTCCCCTGTGCCACTACGACGTCGGCCATTAGTCACATCAGGCCAGATGTAGAGCAGGCCACAGTCCGCTTCTCTCCCACAGGAGATCCTGCAGCCAGAGAGGACCCTTACCCTGAGCCCTGGCAAGGCCTCACCCGAGGCCTTGGTTCCCTGCAACTCCACCAGTGTGAACAGCAGCCGAAGCGGAGCCCCAACAGACCCAGCAGCCGACGTCTGGCTCTGTCCACTACTCCCCCGGCCCGAGGTTCCTGTGTGACAACCTTGACGGCGACTCCACCCTTCAGCCGTTTTTGCAGTCCAGCCGCCATGGGTTCCAGTACCCTTTGTCCTCAGACACCCCGGGAGTTGCCCCGAACACCAGGACATGACTTACCTGTGGGTGGGACCTCTCCGAGTCTCTCCCAGACTCGACATTGGGCCCGTCTCCTGGCTCTTTTCGGGCTGAGCCCTTAGCCCCATGACTACGTGTGGGGCCCCGCCCAGGGGCGCGTCACTCTGTCCTTCCTCCGGACGGAAGAATGAACCTGCGGCCCACCAATGATAGTGAAACGAGTGGACTTTACCTGTGTGTGTGCCTTCTAGACCCAGATATATGTGTACATTAGTTTATACCATGCGAGTGATTCCTTATAGTACATTCTAGTGATAACGTGACCAGGAGCCCAGAATGTAAGATTGGATGGACCCAATAGTAACTTTGGCCTAATTTATATTCCGAGTGGAGTCCCGTGCACCGCTCAGTGAACGAAACACCACAGTGGTCAACAGAACGATAATATTATGTTGATCGTGCCATTCCCTTGTTTATTAAAACTCTCCCTCCTTAGTGCACAGCCACGTGAGTGAAACACCACAGTGACTAACAGAAGGAAAGGATATTATTCCAGTCGTGTCTCCCCCTTGTGTATTAAACCTCCACCCGCCCCAGTGTCCAGGCACATTAGTTATGGTATGTCTAGCCATCTCCAAATGCCCTGCTAGAATACTGCAGTCCCCCCTTCAGTGATCGCTGCGTGGCAGACTCTATTTGAGATAGCCTTCCAGCCAGGTGAGTGTCTATTGACACAGGTGTTAACGTAATTCGTGTATCAATGCCGAACAATTCTATATGAGATTGGGAAATTGTAGTAAGTTCATTCCTGTGTCCTGAATCATAAGTGTATTTTATGTGCCATAATTGCTGGGTAAATATTACCATTCCCTAAGCCGGTATAGTGACAGACTTCAAGTCAAGTAAAACCTTGTGTTAACCCTTCCCCGGCCAACCCAGCATCTGTTGTATTTACTGGTGTATTATTGTTTCTGGTAAGATATTTGTAATACATGTGTGTAACAGTCACTGCCTTGTTTTTGTGTCCAGTCCTTTCCTTATAATTGCCGAGCCAGTCTAGAATAGGAACCCGCTGTAGCCTGTGTATTTGAGGGGTGAGAAACCGACCCACAAATACCTAGAATAACACTGGTGACTAGCGGTGGTTCTTGACCTGCACGGCGGAAAAAGGGCTGGAAGGAATATTTGGGAAAATGGCAGCCAAAACACATGTACCCCTACCAAAATTCGACCCAGATCAATGCGACATCACTACATACTTAGATATGGTCATGCCATTACTTAACACTGGGTTTGAGAATGATAACCAGAAAACAGCTGTCACTCTACCTCACCTGGGAAAGGCAGTATCTGGTATAGCACCATTGATCCAAGGTCGGCGACTCGTCACCGCCGTGTACCCGGATGCTGAAATGGATACCCAGGACGAACATATATTCAACACCCCCCTCAGAGTCCTTCCGGGCACAGTGAAAGAACATTTCACTATCCATGACCGCGATGTCCAACTCATTTGCCGCCTCCTCGCAGCACGCCACGACACGCAACACATCGGAGTCGTGAGCTGGTTCCCCACAAAACCCTCTCCTCTGCAGCCCCAACCCCATCCAGCCCAAACACGAAGCGTCTCCCAAGAGCCCGCCCTACGAAGAAACGGCCGCCACAGAAAGATAACACAAACCTCATCACCATCAACCCATGGGAATTTACAACCTTTAGCAGCCGCTGCCCACTTCACGACATACGTGAACAGCTGAAGGCGGCGCCCAGAATAAGAGCTGGCCCATCGAGGCGCCGCCAAATGTTAGCAGTGGATGAAAACCCCGCTAACCCCGAACCCCCCCCTTCGTTGAGGACCCTGACTCCGGCTGCGAGCCAGGAAATACTGACACTGAGGCAGCCCTTGAGCTGACGTTGGGTTTTTAGGACCGCCCCCGCACCTCCCCACGGTGGCGGGGACCACCTATACAAAGTACCGACCCCCAGTCTATGACAAAATGAAACTACAGGGGGTCAAGGCAAGACTTCTGGTAGATACAGGAGCCGCCAGGTCCTGCATGTACACACATTTTTACTCCTGCCATAAGAAGATTTTTGGCCCCCCTCTTCCTCACTTCAGCCCACCTCACAGACGCAGGGGAAGGCCCCTTGCCTATTCATGGGCCCAACGAACCAAGACTCACCAACCAGCCTCCACATACCATCCCTTCATTGTTTTTTACTCTTCCTGCCGTACCTATGATGGCTATTTGGGATTGGACCTGCTCCAAAAACTCCACACCCACATAGACTGCTACGGGAGTGACTCCACTCCCAACAGCCCCCAGCCATCTGCATGTGCACACGACAAAACGACAATCCCCCCCTTTTATTGTCCCCCCTTCCCCTCCCCCTTCTCCTGCCCCAGCTCCTCCTTGCCCCACTTTCCCCGCAACCATCGCGTCCACCCTCACCATTCCCACCCAACCATGAAGCTTGGTTACGGATCAGTAATCCCACAGGGTCCCATTCCCTCTTTTCCCCAAGTGTCCCCACCGGGCCCCACTCCACCTGCCTGATGTTGCCGACTTTCCTTCCGCCCCACCTCAACGCCATCAAAATGACAAACTTGGAGGCTACACCCCTCACTCTGCCAAGAGGACTCCTGATCGGCGACCTAGAGGCAGCCGAGCCATGCGACACCCCACCCCTAAATTCAAACCCCTCTCCCCTCCCTCCTTTACCCGACCACCTGTCCCCCCATCAAGCCGAGACGCTTCACCATCTACTACTTGAATATCAAGATCTTTTTTTCTACCACGCTCACTGACTTGGGACATACAACATACTTGGCCCATGAATTTCACACTACCGGGCCCCCTATTTGGCAACCCTCCCGCCAGAAGAACCCACACCAACGGGCTGAAGAGGACAGGGAAGTCCACGAAATGCTGGACGCCGGCATCATCACGCCCTCTACCAGCCCCTGGTCTTCTCCCTTTGTCCTGGTTCAGAAAAAAGACGGCACTGTGCGATTCTGCATCGATTACTGCCGCCTGAACGATGTAACCACCAAGGATGACACTCCTCTCCCCCGCATAGATGACTCCCGAGACTCCCTACACGGCTCCATCTAGTTCTCCATGCTGGACGTCCAGTCAGGATACTGGCAGGTCCCCGTCCACCCCGGAGATCAAGGGAAAATGGCCTTTTCCACAAGTAATGGGAAACATTATCAAGTTAATGTTCTTCCCTTCGGGCTATGCAATGCCTCGGCCACCTTCTTCTGCCTCATGGAGTCCGTCCTCAACAGCCTAACCTGGGAAGTCTGTCTGTCGTACCTCGACGACGTTTTCGTTTTCAGCAAAACGTGGGCTGATCACCTGCACCACCTCCGACAGGTGTTCCAACGAATATGCCAGGCCGGGTTGAAACTCAGGCCCACTAAGTGTGTCCCAGCTGCCCGCTCTGTCACTTTCCTAGGACATATTGTCTCTGGAAAATGCAACTCCCCTGACCCCGACAAGCTGAGAGCCATCGCTGACCAGTTCCTTCCACAGGACGTCCACCAAGTCCACGCCTTCTTGGGGCTCACGTCGTATTACCGGCGGTTCACAAAAGGGTTCGCCGACCTTGTGAAACCATTCCACAACCTCACTAAGAAAGGCGAACCATTCGTTTGGAGCGACGACTGAATAGCAGCGTTTGACACCTTAAAGGGAAATCTTGTTTCCACCCCCATTATCGCTTTCCCAAACTACAACCTCCCCTTCAGATTATACACCGACGTCTTGCTGGTAGCCATAGGCGCCGTCCTGGAGCACCCTAAACCTGGCCGAACGAAATTACGCCGCTACTAAGCGCGAGTTTCTGGGTATTGTCTGGAGAATCGACTACTTCAGGGCCTACCTATCCGGCACCAGGGTCACCGTGATCACAGACCAGCAATCCCTTCAGTGGCTCCGGCAATCGGCCTCTCAGAACGCCCAGCTCCTCCGATGGCGTGAAGCACTCAAGGAGTTTGACTACGAGATTGCCTACCGGCCTGGGAAATTGCATACCAACGCCGACGCCCTCTCCCGTTTACCGGTATGATCCCTACTCCCTCAGTTTAAGCTGATCCGGCACTGGCAGAATCAAGACCGGCCCCCCTGGATTCCCCAGCACCTATTTTCAAAACTCCACCTGCAAGGGGACCAACTCTTTACACCATCGGGCCACATTGTCCTGGATCCGGACTCCGCCATAGGCGTCCTCAACAACCTCCACTCAGACAATGAGATCCACCTGGGTACAAAAAAATTAATACAGGTCGTCAATGACCTCTACTGGGCCCCCAACCCCAGTACTCTTGCTCACCGTGTCACTCAGGTATGTCGAGCACGCTGCCTAGGAAAGGACATCACCAGTTCTACGGGTTCTGCCGGCAAGATCTCTGCCCACAAACCTTGGCAGTTATTGTCTGTCGATGTTGTCGGACCCATGCCACATAAATCCAGCTACAAATACATCATTACATTCGTCGACATCTACTCCAAGTTCCTGATTGCTTGTACAGCTAAGCAGCACACCGCCGTCGCCATAGCCGACACTCTCATGAGCCACGTCTTCCCCTACTTTGGCGTCCCTCAGCTCATTCACTCTGATAACACCCCAGAGTTCACGGAGCAAATCTGGAAGGAACTATCCACCATATTCGGATTCTCCATTTCCCACTCTTCCCCCTACTGGCCCCAAGGAAATGGGGTATGCGAAAGGAGCCATCGGACCCTGCTAAACCAGATCAGGTCCCGCATCCAAGATACCCAAGATCAAGAGTGGCCTGCACACATCAAAATTGTCTAGTGGGGAATTAACACTTGCTCCCGTGACGACGGCATCACCCCCCACGAGCGGTGTTTCAGAGAGGCACCCCTCCTCCTCCCTCTCCGACAGCACCTTCAACCCCCCACTCACTCACCAACCACCAACCCCCTGCAGCACCTGAAGCACCGGTTGCAATACCTGCGCGCACACCAAGACACCCAAACCGATTCCTCCCCTGCCAACCCTTACAAACCAGGCGATGAGGTTTTCGTTGCACACGTCTCTACCCCCAATAAAATTGCCCCTCACTTCATGGGACCCTGTACCATCACTAAAGTCCCCAACCCCTTCCAAGTCATCGTCGACTGCAACGGAACCTCCTGCACTTACAGGAATCACCACGTCCGCCCTGCCCAGAACTCCCCCACCCCCGCCCCTCCCTCCCCCACCACCCGAGCCAAACCAACATCTCCAACTCCCCATGAGGAGCCTTTTCTCTACTACTCCATCTCCATCCCCATCCCCGCCGGTCTCCACCACCCTCTCGCTGCCCAGAACTCCTGCACCACTCCCACGCACTACACTCACCCCACCACCATGTTCCCCTGCAACCGCCACGCCACCAACACCACGTGGTCAGCCCTCACCTGTAGGAAATTCCACACCATCCACCCCGCACTCTGTGCCCAGCCTATCCCCCGCCCCACCAACCACGACAACCAAACACACATCACCTCACTCTCTGCCCGCCCCCGCTTTCCCATCCCACTCCCTGCCACTGCCCACTCCCTGTCGCCCACTACTAACAGGCTAACCACCACCACTACCCGTTCCGGTTGTATCTTACGCCCACCAGCCCGGTACACCTCCACACCTACGCCCACCCCTTCGCCCTCTAACAGAAAGCCGCCCACCCCACCCCCCGACACCACCCCAATAACCCTCCATACTCTTCATCTCGCATGGAAAAACCCACCCCACCGCACTCCCAAGGGAACACAACCCCCACACTCCACCGACAATATAAGCCGCCGGACTGCCCTTAGCCAGCATTCACCTCCAAACCACCACCGCCACCACCACCACCACCATGCGCATCACGAGAATCACTTGGATCCCCACCTTCGGGCGACACCAACGCATATGGAGCACACACCACTTACTACGACTCCTCCAGCAAGCAAACCACCATTCCACTCTTCGTGTCGCCTACTCCCACCACCTGCAGGCCAATATACTGACCGACCACTGGACTACCTTCCTGTATCACCTCAAACCCATCCACCAAACGGCCAACACCAACCTATACCACCTCCAGTCTTGAGGTCGTGACTTTGTTGCAGGGGAGGGTGGAGAAATACAGGAGTTAGGGGTTAAGGCTGCAGACGACTCGATGGCCGATGCAGGTGACACCAACCCCCCCAACCCCCCCCC
>JAGKTI010042719.1:0-10066 GCA_018397915.1 Birgus latro
GCTGCTTGAATGTGCTGAGGCGTTGGCGCTGCTTGAATGTGCTGAGGCGTTGGCGCTGCTTGAATGTGCTGAGACTGCTGTACATCTCGCCAACATATTGCGTGAGGTTTCTGGATGTGAAAAGATCAAAATAAAGTGTTTCGTCGACAATAAGAGTCTGGTGGACGCCCTTTACTCCTGTAGGAGCGTAGAAGACAGGAGATTGCGCATTGATATTGCTGTATTACAAGACATGTTGGAGCGAGGAGCGATTGATGAAGTATCTTGGGTGGATACATCACAACAACTTGCTGATTGTCTTACCAAGAAAGGTGCCTCGACCGAGCGGCTGCGTGCAGCAGTCAGCCGAGACTAGAAAGTTTATGATACTTCAAGAGACATCACATATCTGTATCTGGCCACAGACTGGGTCTTGATAGTAATTAAACAAAAGTGTATGTATTGGATGTGTAGTGTGTTGATGGTACTCACACAAAAGTCTATGTATTGGATACATAGTGTGTATCAGATGCAAATAGACCATCCAGCTTCGTCCTTGCAATCTTTTGTCAAATTAAGAAGAGAGGACGAGAGTGTTAGTGCATATTGCTGTTAGTGTGTGTGCGTGCGCACACACCTTTTGCATCACGAGTGGTGACGTCACCAGAAGGGTCCTGTGGTATGCAGCCGGAGGCCTGGATAGTTCGTGGTGTGAGGCTGGTGAGTGTGGTTTGCCTTTTCTGACAACCTAAATACTGTTAAAAGGAAAAACATGATATTTAAGATGGCAAATCAGAGAGAGAGAGGAAAACTGGGATATCACAGATGAGCAGCGTGTGAAGAATGATGATGGAAACGTAGTGGTGAACAGCGGGGATATTAAAGACGCCTTGAGAAAGCATTTAACTGGTTGCTGAATGAGAAGTCTGACTGGAACAGGGAAGGTTTGGAGTCAGCAGATCCAGTGTTTAGCCCTTGGCCTTTGATTGATGCTGCTACTGTGAGCAGGGTAATAGGCAGGATGCAGGTGGGGATGGCAGCAGGTGTGTCTGGTTTGACTGCTGCAATGCTGAGGGCCTCAGGTGATACAGGAGTGGGGTCAGTTACCGACTTCATAAATACGATTATATATAAGTGTTGTCCCAAATGACTGGCTGAAATGTGTGATTGTAAATGTATAGTGTATATGGGGAAGCGTGATGTCCTGAAAAGAGGAAATTATGAAGGTATAAAACTTTTGGACCAGATAATGAAGGTAATGGAGAGAGTTCTAGGTATGATTAGAGAAAGAGTAAATACAGATGTGATGCAGTTTGGGTTTATGCAAGGCAAAGGGACCATTGACGCCATATTCATTGCTTGACACCTTCAGTAAAAATATAAAGGAAAGAAAAGAGATCTGTATTTTGTGTTTGTTGATTCAGAGAAAGTCTTTGACAGAGGAAATGGCGAAGTGGGCAATGAAAAAGCTTGGGATTGAGAAGTGGCTGGCTATAATGTATGTGGGTGCTAGCACCCAAGTAATGGTGAATGGAGATTTGTGTGATGAGTGATTATCATGGTGCTTGAAGACCTTTCACATGACTTCAGAAATGGAATCCTGTGGGAGATGGTGTATACTGATGATCTGGTGTTGATCGCAGAAAATGAAAAGGTGGAGAAAAGATTTAGGAAGTGGAGAGATGGTATGAGGCACAACAGTTTCAGATTAAATGCAGATAAAACAAAGGTGATGGTATCTATGGTTGGTGGCGGTACTGTCAAAGAAGAGGGAGGGTAGCCATGTGTGCTTTGCCACAAGGGCATGGGAAGTAACTCCATCTTGTGCAGTGTTTGTGGTAAGTGGGAGCATAAGAGATGTACTGGTGTTAGAGGTAGAGTACAAGATAATGCTGATTTCACGTGTGTGGTGTCTCAGGGAAAGCATGTGGACATTATCCGGTGTGAAAGGACTGATCTTGTTGGTAAGTCTCTTGAGTATGTGGAAAAGTTTTGCTACCTGGGAATCCTGTTATGTGCTGGAGGTGGGACTGGAGCTAGCTCTGTGGAAAGAGTGAGGTGTGGTTGGAAGAAGTTCAGGGAGCCGTTGCCGCTCCTGACACTGAGAATGCTCTACCTTCATGCTAAGGGATCATCGTATGTGGCATGGGTTAGAAAGCATAATGCTGTGTGGTAGTGAGACCTGGACAGTAAAAGAAGAGGGCATTCACAGGCTCAATATGCATAGAAATGACAATGATTAGGCAGTTGTGCAGTGTGCCCTTGAAGGTGAGGTCAAGAGGGGCTAGGTGTATAATGGAAGAATTAAAAGGAAGGATGGGACTGGAGTGTACTAGTGTTGTGACAAGGAGAGGTAGATTGAGATGGTTCAGACATGTGGAGAGGATGGGGGATGACAACTGGGTGCAGAAAGTGAGAAGCGTCAATGTTTGGGGTACGGTTGCAAGAGGCAGACCAAAAAAGACCTGGGAACGAGGTCATAAATGTGACCTCAAGGAAGAAGGACTGAATAGGGAGGCAGCCAGAGACTGAACAGCATGGATAGCTGCCATTAGGTGACGAAGGCTGATGCGTGCATGCAAGTTGGAACCTTTAAAAACAAAATAAAATGCAACATCACTATTGGTCATACACAAATGATATTTCACTGGTGAAACTTACCTGAATTCTTGCACACATGATATAATGTCTCTCTCCAAGGTGGGGCTGGTAGAGCAGCTTGCTTTAGGGTACGCATAAAAGTATATCATTATGCTTCATTTTGGCATTAACCCGCCGAGTCCCGACCGTTTTTTTACCCAGCCTACCCCCAGATCCCGACCGATTTTCAACTTTTTGTTTTTCGGCTGAAACCTTTGCTTTTGGTGAGAAACATCGAAAATTCATAGTGAAATCGCGATCCTGAGGTAAAAAAATGTTGATACAGGTGTCACTCAACCTTACATTTTCCTTCTTTTTCAGGGTACCTGGCTAAGAAAACGAACTATGGAAGGGTTGACTAATTCAAGCCACTTTAAATTACGTATTTATTTCATTTATTTGGTACGAATTTATGTGTAGTAAAAGTCTATAATGGTTTTCACACAATAATATAGGCGTTTATAAGCATTGTTCACTTACTCAAAACCGCAGTATATGGCACCTTCCTTTACGACATTACCACCTCATCACTTCTGTTTGTTTCTACCCCTAGCTTCTTTATTTCTTTGTCCTTCATCTCAGGAATCACTTTCACCGTGAATTTCATCGTTAGAGAGACCGTGGGGCAACATGCCTTTACTGGTTAGGTTGCTGCTAACAGGTGAATTGCCCAGTGTGAGGGGAGGGGGGGAAGGGGGGTTAGGAGGGGCCAGGCAGTATCCCCGCTTGACAGAAGGTAGAGGAAGGTCTCCCACATATGCCTACCAAAAATCACCCGCGAATGTCGAAAAATGTGCACACAATGGGCCTTGCAATTGCGTGACGTATGATGTATGTCGTTGGGTCTGTCCGCGGAAAAAAGTAGCGACGTACATCGTACGTCAATGGGACTTGGCGTGTTAAACACAATATATATAAAATGCAATTGGGAGATAGTACAGGGCTGCTTATCTGCAGCATTACTGTGTAAATGATGATATTTCTAAGAATTCTGACACAAGCTCACAACATGGTTCACCCTGAGGCAAGGTACAGTATGACTCTACAGAATTAGCACAGTATAGCAGAGGTACTCTACCTCCAGCATTATTTATCTGAAGTATGAACTTTAGTTAATTCAATTATCTCCATGGGGATACAATTGTAGCATTTATAAAGTCTCCAACATGCTTGCATGCACCTGCCTTGCAATATCAATCACATTAACAGAAAATACACTGTGTTATTTTCATAATTTACAAGCTTCTAGCTTCCAATCCAGTCCCTTCCTCTGTCCATCCCTGGCAAGAGCATGAGCTGTTGTACTGATGTCTTTCTTATTCCCAGAGTGCTATGCACCTACTGTTATGTCATGATACATGGCAATCATTTTATACTAAATAATTAATTACATATGGCACACCCAAACACTGATGGCTTTCTGTGAAAAAAGATGGCAAATCAACCTTCTACAGAGATGGCGGGCGAGAGGATGATGATGGGTGCTTTTGGTAAACAAATGGGGCATGATGTGCTGACAGACATAAGTTGGGATGTGCACCTACCAGACAGCATACAGTACAGGCACACTTTCTATATGGTTGAATGGCCATTTCTTGGTGTGTAGCAGTTCATATAATTGAAAAAAGTTATTCATAGGGGTATTTTTTCATATGGTACTGTGCAGGTTAGGCATATGGTTGAATGAGAATATCAATTCGGATAGAGGGGTAAAAAAAAAAAAAAAAAAAACTGAATAAGCGAAAATTCAGACATCAGTCATGCAGATACCAGGAATTGCCTGTACTGCTTTATCAGGGAACAATATAACATAAAATATTGATAAGCATTGTTTCATACCACTCTCAGGATCTACAGGACCCCCAACCGGCAGAAAAGGTCCACTCCCCTGGTTGATTGGTAAGGTACTCATTCCTCCTCCATTTCCTCTTTGCTCTCCTTCACCTCTGCCCAAGGTACTGGATGAGCCTTGTGCTGGATTTCTTGGAGAATTCTCACTATGTGCATTCTGTAAAAAAATAAAGCTCATATAAAGACAATGACAGTGCTATCAAAGCTTTATTAAAGTTTACATTTTATGTATGTCCACTAGGTGCACATGTAAACAGCATCTATCAATCTATCCATCATCCATCCTAGTATTGCCCCAACTGGGGCATGGGGACCTTGGTGGCCTTATGTGATCAAGAAAATTCAAACATCACTCAGAAGTAGACCCATATGGGCCACAGCCAACTGGGGCACCTCACCTCACTGGAGCATCAGATGTCAAGATTTTTTTTTACAAGGGGAACATGGCTAATGCACTGAAACACTAGCTACAAAACATGTCAGTAAACAACACTATGGTCCACCCCTGATCCCCCTGTGTGCATCAGAGACCTGTTCCATTAATGGGAAAGGATTCATATGTGATAGTGGACTTACACAGCTTCAAGGTCTGCAAAGGAAACATTTCTTCACTGATGAAACTGTTATTGTCATAAATGTTGGGCTAGTGAGACAACCCTACTTAAGGGTGTAAGTGTTTTAATAGTAGTTACCACCAGACAATCACTTTCTGACTATCCACATCTACCTTCCTGGAAACAGAAATTACCTGTGAACACAGAATAATTTTAAACTAGCTGATTCACTCACTGTCGAACCATTCAGCACAAGGGCATACAGTAAAACCTCACTATAACGGACTAACTGGGGCCCAAGCCATTCCGAAAAATGTGAAAGTCCAATAAAAGCGACATCTGGACTTCCCCCTGCTAACCCAGACTTTTTCTGATATACATATTGAAGCAATTTTCCCCATAAGATACTGAAGAAAAGCCAGAGATGCGTTCCAGGCCCATATCCAAATTCTTATATGGCGTACTCAATCAACAGAAACTGACACAGAAACATCATAGGTAACATAAACAATACTACTACTAGAAAATGAGACAGCAAACACCACAGACAGGTAGGTGAGGCGGTGGAAGGGCAATTCACAGGCTACAGCCAGCTATGTGGGGGCAGAGGAGGACAGGGGGATGGGAGGGAGACAAGCAGGGGTGGGTGAGGGGGAGGGGACAGGAAAGGTTAATAACACGGGCGGGGGAGGGCGGCGAGGGGGACAAGTAAGGGTGAGGGAGGGTGGGGGTAAGGGAAAGGGAGGAGGACAGGGAGGGAGATCAGCAGGAGTGAGGGAGGGTGAACGGAGGGGGAGGAAGAAAAGAAAACCAAACTGCCTTCCTACACCCCCACCCTACCCCATTTCACTCACTCATTCTCTCACTCACTCAATCTCTTACACAATCTTTCACTCACTCATACATTCTCTTACACAATCTTTCGTTCACTCATTCTCCAGCTCTCTCACTGTCTCTCACTCACACTCTTACTCACTCACTCTCTCTCTCTCTAACAAACACACACACACGGACATCATCAGAGGCGGAGCTCCATGCATATCGTGGGAAAATACAGTAACTCAAAATCAGAGGCAAAAAGGAAGCATGCCTATTGTGAATGTGCAAACTGAATGCGTGAGTGGTGGTCCCATCTCATCTGAGTGAAAATAAGCCGGAGGTGTCGGTCAAATAAGAGTAAAACACAGTGATGGTTTTAAATTTTGTACGACTGCGCCACGGCGGAGAGAAGCGGTTAATTGTTTACATCCAGTGATAGCGAGTTTCCAGAGTTCTCCAATGAAGACCAAAGCAACGGAAGTATCAAACTGAACCAAACACGAGTAAGAAGCAAGGAGAAAATGGCTGAGGCAAATCTCCAGGAATTAAAAAATGTATGGGCAATAATTATCGAATTACAAGAACGAGCCTCAGAACAAGAGAGGGGGAAACAAGGAGTTCACAAATCAGTTAGAGACCGTCTGCTCATGCAGTGCTGACCAGGAGAGAAAGGTGTCTCAATTAAAAGAAGGTAATGAATCAGCTGCAAGGGAAATAAAACACTTTAAATGGGAAAATTAGAGGCTGGAGGAGGAAAGGGACAAGATGCAGTTAAACTTGATGAGCATGAATCTAAAACTAAGATGCACGAGGAACATACCAGGGAAATCCAAGAACGCCATAAGGGGTGGAAGAAAACTCAACAGAAAGATAAAATAAGTCTTACGGAGATTTTAGAACAAAAGAAAAAGAAAGACCAGGAAAAAGTGGAGAAGGAAGTGGTGAAGGTACAAAAAAAATAAAGAATCACTTGTCAGAGATGCAGCAGACAATAAAAAATGTGTGATTATCTCAGGTTTGAATGAAAAACTGATGTCAGTGAGATCAGAAAGTGGTAGGGAAGAACTGGGATGGGCAAAGGAAATAGTACCAGTAGTTACGGAAGGAAAAGATGAAGCCCAAGAGGAGATCAAAGAAGTGTTTAAGCTGGGAAAATATATGGAAAGAGGGGCAAGGAAGTCACTCAAAGTAAATTTCAATCTCAGGTCACACTGAATGAAAAAATCAACAAGACTTGGAAATTAGCAGATAATGAAGGATTCAAAAATATCTGGATAAGGAAAGATGCAAATGAAAAGAGAGCTAAAATAAATGAACTTGTTGAGGAAGTGAAGGGAAAAAACAACCAGAGAACGGAGGAAGAGAGGACAGAGTTCTACTGGAGAGGTATGGATAAGAAACTGAGGAAGTTGTACTGAAGAAGGGGAGAGAGAAGAACAAAATAAAAAACAATCCAAAATGCTGAAAGTGGTATATGCTAATGTAGATGATCTAATCTCAGCAAGGCTAGAAAAAGACGACTTCTTGAGGGTAAATGAGCCAGACATTATGTGCTTCGTAGACCAAGCTAAGAGAGAACACTGAAATTCAAATGGGTGATGGGAAATACATAATATGGAGAAGAGATAGAAAAGAAAAAATGAGAGGAGGAGTGATGATAGTAGTGAAAAACAGCCTAAATGTGGATAGTGTGGAAATGGAAGGTCTGGCTGATGTGATAAACATGGTAATAGAAACTAGAACAAAAGGCAAGAAAGACATCGCAATAGAATATGTACCCCTCAAGCTATTGGCATGGAATGAGGAGGAATCTCAGATGTTGTCAGACATAGCTAGATACCCACAGAAAGTGACTGAGAAAAGCAACGATATAATCCTGATGGGTGACTTCATTTCGTTTCGTTTTTGAAGGCTCCAACATGCTTGCATGCGTCGGCCTTGGTCACCTAATGGCGGCTCTCCACACTGCTCGATCCCTGGCAGCCTCCCTGTTCAGTCCCTTAACCCTTAAATCACACTTAATGACCTCGTCCCATGTCTTTCTCGGTCTACCCCTCCCAACCCCTCCCCCAATATTAACACCCCTCACCCTCTGTACCCAACTATCATCCCCCATCCTCTCCACATGTCCAAACCACCTCAGCCTACCCCTCCTCATCACAACACCAATACACTCCAGTCCCATCCTACCTCTCAACTCTTCCATCATAAACCTGGCCCCCCCAGGCCTTGCACGTAGGAACGCACTGCACATCCACCTAATCATTGTCATTTCTGTATGTTTAAACCTGTGAATATCCTCTTCCTTTACTGCCCAGGTCTCACAACCAAACAGCATCACACTCCTAACACATGCTGCATACAAAGACCCCTTAGCACGTAAGGAGAGTCCTCTCAATGTCAGGAGAGGTAACAGCTCCCTGAACTTCTTCCAACCACTTCTCACCCTAGCAACCGCGCTAACTCCAGCCCCATCTCCGGCACATAACATGTCTCCCAAACAACGAAACTCCTCCAATTGTAAAAAAGCAAACTGAGAGGAGCGAGACTTAGGAAGTAGTGAAGATTCGCAGGGCAGTATACTAGTCAATGTAGCAATGAATAATGCAATAACCCAGTGGGTCAAAGAAGGGACAAGATTTTTGGGGGATGACACACCAGTAAGACTACAATTCATTCCAGACAAAGAACCTGATGCAACTGAATCTCTGAAATATCTGTATCCTATAGGAAAATGTGATCATGTGGTGACAGAGTTCTAAAAGACAGAAGGAAATGGGGAGACGAGACGAACTATACAGCCATCGAAGATACAACTTTGGGAAAGCAAACTTTACAGGATTGAGAAAATATTTCAAAGAAGCAGATTGGTGAGAATTCTGGGAAACAAGAGAGATACAGAAGAAGAGTGGTATCTTTCTAGACTTCTTCAATAAGGGTGTAGAAAAGTATGTGCCAAAAGTTATTGGGAAAGAAAACTAAAGAAATGACTGGTTCAATAAAAAGTGCATGATTGCAAAAAAGGAAAGATATATGGCATGGAACAAATGGAGAAAGAAAAGTAATGATAGAACAAAGGAAGAATAAAAATAAACTAGAAATGAATATACAAGAATATGTACAGAGGAAGAAAGAAACTTCACAAAAGGTATAGTTGGCAAATGTAAGGAAGAACCTAAATTGTTATACAGGTTTGTTAATGGCAAACTGAAACAAAAGGAAGGAATCAATACACTGAAAGTAGAAGGAAATGTCTATAAAGATGGAGTTATGCAGGCTGAAATAATGAACAAATGCTTGCAATCAGTCTTCACTAGAGAAAAAATTTTTGTGGAGGAGGAGGGAGTGACCAGAAATGTAGCATTAAAAGATGTAAAGGTTGAAGTGCAAGAAGTATACAAATTACTGAAAACTCAAGTGTTGAGAAAGGCCCCAGGACCAGACAGGATCTCTAACTGGACACTTAAGGAATGCAGAGAACAAATGCTGGAAATGATTCAAGGTTTAATTGTGCTTTCTCTGGAAGAAGGGAAAGTCCTTCGGGAATGAATGAGGGCCAATTTATAAGGGAAGGAACAAGGATGAACCCCTGAATTACAGACCAGTGTACCTGACCAGCATGGTTGCAAAACTATGCGAGAGAATACTGAAAGAAAGATGCATAAAATATCTGGAGGAGATGGACATTCTGGCAGAAAGTAAGTTTGGATTCAGAAGTGGAAGGTTGTGTGTTTCCAAAGTGCTGAGCTTCTACTGAAGGGCGATACATGTGCTACAGGAGAGAGATAGTTGGGTGGATTGTGTGTATTTAGATCTGGAGAAAGCCTTTGACAAGGTACCCCACAAGCGACTAATGTGGAAATTGTAACACATAGAAGGACTGAAGGGGAACACCTTTGAGTGGATGAAAGACTTCTTGAGACACAGACAAATGAGGACAGTAATGAAAGACAGGATGTCTGGATGGAGGGAAGTAACAAGTGGAGTCCCACAGGTCCCAATGTCAGCGAAATGGTAGATGAAATGAACAGTTGTGCAAGCCTGTTTGCTGATGATGCAAAGATCATGAGGGGAGTAGAAGTTGAAGAAGACTGTAAAATGCTGCAACAGGACCTCGATAGGATTCATGACTGGAGTCGGATGTGGAATATGAAATTCAATGCAAGAAATATAAATACACACACACACACACACACACACACACACACACACACACACACACA
>JAGKTI010042720.1:0-10066 GCA_018397915.1 Birgus latro
CTTTAGGAGGGAGACTTTATCTGTTCGTTCCTGCAAACACCAGATTTTATTGAACAAAAACATGATCTCGATCTGAATGTGTTGACTGGAAATCGGCTCTAAAGCTTTTACAGTCCCGGCCTTCATTATTCATTCACAGCAGGAAGCACTTGACCAGGGTCAGATGGGTTGTCTGTGGCCTCTCATGTCGATTTACTCTTTGCACCTTGGCTACTCAAGAGTCTAGACCGATCCTCCTCATTCTTCCCTGGATACAGCCTAGCCCATTGTTACACAGGCAGTTATATATTTTCATGTTGCTATTTTGTCCTTAGCTATCTGTAACTATGGTGAAATGAATTATTTTAATTGTTCCAGCGAGCGAACCGTGATAGGGGTATTAGGTTGTAGAAGTCAATGTGCTGCCGAAAAGAAACTTGGATCTACTCACGGATTTCGACCCGAGATTCCGAGCCTTGCAGGGGAGGTGAGCCGGTGACCCCACAGCAGCGGTTATCTGTTCAGGGGAGTCGTCGGCGAAGTGTGGGCCTTTGGGAGGATTCAGGAGGGCCCAGTCGGGGACACCCACTGCATGACCACCCAGTGTATTGGACTGCAACACACTGTCCACCATCAGTACATCTGACGGAGAAACGACGCATCTGTACTACACGCATCAGATAGAAAATATCAAGGACCTCATTGCCTTTCTCACCAATCGAAGTGGTGGGTTATGAACCAACAACAAGGAAATGAAGTGTAGAAAAGCTGGAAAAACCATCAACAAATGTTGAAATACATACAGCAAAACTATGTCACATACAGTATGTTATATATCACAGAATAAAAATATTTTACCCGATCCGTAATCTGGAAATAATTGTTTCATAGAATAAAAATGAATACAAATATCTGTGATTCCGTAATTTCGTAACACGTTTTCAGAATACGAGGAAATCATTACTTTAAATCCAAATGGGGTGAAATATCTAAGGGGTGTTTTAAGGAATTGCTTTTTAAACATAAGTTAAAATTTATTACTACTCTTGATTTAAACTGTTCGAAAAACCGCTAAGACAGCAAATGAAAACAATGACAAAAATTGTCATAGTAAAAAATTATATATATATATATATATATACTCTCGTCTTAAAGAAATGGAATGTAGTAAGTGTAAGCCGGTAAGAAAGTAACACAGGATGGGGAGGGGGAACTAAACATTACACTTATTCTCGTTTCTGAAGCATGGATGAAGCAAGGTTGATCTGGTTCGGGACGACACTCTCTGGGTGCCGCTCATCCTCAATGTGTGACTGACAACAAAATCATAAGCTGTGTAGGTAGGTGAGTGAAGGATGAGATTCGATTATTACTCTTGCACTCATCCAACACTAACAAGGTATATGGGCCTGGACGGCTTCCCCCCTGTTTTTCTCAAGAACTGTGCTTCTTTGCTTAAACCCTTCCTTCATAAATTCTTTCGCCTTTATCTGTCGACTGGTATCATTCACTCCTGATGGAATTGTGCTATCATTTAGGCTGTCCCAAAGATGGGTGACCATTCCCAGCCCTTTGACTGTCGTCCAGTTGTTTTAATATTCTGTATTTCTAAAGCTTTTAAATACATTCTTTAAAAAAAGGGCACATTTTCCATCACAATCTTCTTTTCGATCGTCAGTATGGGTTTCTCTAGAGACACTCCGCTGGCAAACTTCTCACCTTCCTTTCAAACTCCCACTCATCCCCCTTTAGGGACTTTGGCGAAAGCTTTGCCATCACACATAACATCTCAAAGGATTTCGATCGAGTGTGACATATCTTTAATCTCCACACTGCGCTCTAATTGTTTCTGTCCTCCTATCTGTGCTTCATCTCTAGCTTCCTTTATGCTCGTTCCGTAACTGCGTTGTAAATGGCCTCCGTTCTTCTTCTATAGCTATCAGTAGTAGTATTCCTTAGGGCTCTGTTCTGTCAACGACTCCTTTCTATCCATCAATGTCCATTTAAATTGTATATCTAAGCCTATCCACTCAAGTGCCCGTAACTCTACCCTTTACCTTTCCATTTGCTTCTCAAATCATCAATCTCAGCAGTTACTTCAACAAACAAGGGATAAGGCAATGGCTCCACTAGTGTCTGATGTGGCTCATATCCCAGACTGGGGTAAAAGCAATCTTGTTGACTTAATGCATCAAAAACTCAGGTCTCACATCTTTTGACCCGTCAAAATCTTTTGCAGAAATATAATTTAATTTTTTTCAATCCTGCACCATCAATGAACATACCTGGGGTATCATTCTTCCGGGATATATCTCTTAAAGATCATATTACCTCTCTTGTCAAATTTGCTTCCATGAGATTGGGCGTGCTAAGCCGACTCCGTGTCTTCTTTACCCCTGCACAGTTGTTGACTTTGTACAGGGGTTTTTATTCTCCTCGATGTGGTGAGGGTCCCCACATACAGCTCTTCTCACCGAGTTGGAGTCAAAGGCTTCCTGGCTTCCCTCAGTCTCAGTCTCTTAGCTGCAATGTTACTTCTGCTGTCGACTGTACATGCCGACAGAAATTTGCTAAAAGTGTGCTTTGACCCCTAGTGGTTGACAATGGTATTGCAGCTTAATGATTGGCGTCCTTGCATAAATCTTTGGTTTAGTGCAAAGTGAAGCACGGTTCAGATACGGGTCTCATTTGAGAGAGAGAGAGAGAGAGAGAGAGAGAGAGAGAGAGAGAGAGAGAGAGACAGAGAGAATCACACAATACAATTCAGGTGCACTGGAAAAACATAAATCTTTAGGTCTGAGACAATAAATCCACAACATGCACCATTTGTCAGCTTATGGCGTACGGCTGTCACCCAACTAATGCACATGCTTGCACTGAGTGGTACCAGGAACATCGTGGGATCATATAAATGCGCTCGTGCTAAAATGCAGGCCCGATTTCTTTCGTATGTAGCTACAAAACAACGTTTTATGATTGACGGGTCATTCAGTTTTCATTCAGACTGATCCACGAGTGATGGAACTATTAAAAAAATGTACATGTGCGGTAACCTCCACCAGTTTAAGTTTGCGTACAAACCTTATACAAACCCAGATATGCATGATTGCCTATCAGGGTTGTAATACATAAAACAAACGTTGATCCTACATCATTTGACCAACTAAGTCTTCCACAAGAATATCGTGAAATATTACATAATATTCAGCTCTATCCTCGACTCTCTCTTAATAACATTGGGTTTCTTTCTCTTGTGACCTACCAAAGGTTATATTAACTCCTTGCAATTTTGGCTTTCAAACGATTAGGTGTGCAACGCTGACTGTGCATGTGTAGCACCCTCCTGGCAGAACATTCTTATACTTTTGAGCCCAACTCTTTAATATATGAGTTTACCGATACTCGTCATTCATGCACGTAACAGGTCAAATCTGGAACTGTCTTTCTCAGACTGTACTTCACTCTGCCTATGACTTCCAGTGTTTTCAGTGCAATGTGTCCAGACATCTCCAAATTATTGGATATTAAATTTGATTTTCTTTCTTTTTGTTACTTTGCTTGTTTATTTAAGGCAACAATCTCGCGGGCTTTTAGCCCTTGGTTCTTTCTTTTGTTTAAAACTGTATTTGTGTGAAATAAGGTGATGATGAAAATAATGATGATGATGACTATGAGGGTTTGAGGGAAGTAATGCAGCAACTGTGAGACCATCCACTAACAAAAAAAAAAAAAGTGATACACAAGAGGACAGTTCTATGGTATGAAAAAGGACTGTATCTGTAATATAATATCAGCGACTGGTTAAGTAACAGAACGGAAAGCGCTTGTAGAATGGGATGATACTATTATGAACAGAGGGAAAGTATTGTTAAGTGGAAAGTACTAGGTAAATATTGAGTGGTAATTTTATAAAGATGCAAAAACATAGCATGTAGGAGAATAGTGAAGTGGATTTGGAAAGCAGGAAAGTGGGAAGATATCAGGCTTCTTTGACTCAGCTGAATAAACGAAGGTGGCAAAAACTACAATAGACTACTAGAATTGTCCTATCCGTTCGATGGTTATTGGCGACAGTATTCTCAATCAGGCTTCTACAACTTTCTTTCAGATTAATAGAAAAACTTTTACTCCATTAACTTGTATAAAATACTTAGTTGAACGAGTAAGGGAAAGTAAGAGGAACGGAGGTGTAAGATAATATCTGAGTAAAAACGTGGTACAGAGTGGTGATTGAGAATATGACAGGAGACAAATTAGTAGGAAAAGAAGGTAGTTGGGAAAGCACAGTGGTGGAAAGACAAGAAGGGGCATTAAGGGGAAAACAATTTGATCCAAAACAAGTAAAATAATTTAGGTCGTCTATAATTAAAAATTGTTTTATATTGTTACATTATGGCAGAGACCAAAATGTAACCGTCATATATAATAAGGGTCCATAACTCAGCTTATTTCTCTAACTGATATCAAAACCTACCAAAAAAAAAAAAAATCGGTTAAACATTGTGTATACAAAAATATTCCAAACAGTGAAACAAGTGGTAAAGATTCGTATGACACAGCACACGAATCTAAAACCGTGCCATCTCTTCCCAGTTTTATCCAGGAATACATTGTGCAGAGCACCCATAAACATGGTGTGGTACATCTTCATTATTGTTCATCGTTCGTGGCCTGGCGGAGATTTTCAGCACTATCCATCTGAAGTCCTAAAGTGCACTTGTGGAGTATAACAAAATTATATTTTACTATCTTTCCATAAACTCTTTTCGTGACTACCACTGCATTTTACTGTACATCTCTTGCCCAGCATTAAAGATGGAGAGATGGCAATTTTAGGGTAGCCTGAAATGGACGGAGTATAAAATCCTGAACCACCGCTTCTTACCACGGTATTGATGAAGAGCACCGTGACAAAGTGTTGAAGCAGAAAGTGACGGTGAATGGTGACATGAGAAAATGAGTGAGCCAGGAACAGTGGTGTGAAAAATAGGGGAAAGGGTGAGTAGCTGGGGAAAGGGAGAGTTAAAAGAAATTTAGTGATGGAGTGAGAGGATTGGGGGGGGGGGGGAAAGAGCAGAAAGGAAGGGAGATCTTTGGGGGAAAATCTGTGACAAAAAAAAAAAAAAAATAAAAATGGACAAAACATGCTAGGAGTGTAGAAACATACATTTCTAATCTACACGCTACCACACCACAGCAGAAGACAGCATAACACGCTATGCACTATCACGCCAAATCACAATACCCACAACCACACACAACAAAATAGCCATGGTATACCACATCTCACACTCCACAGTGCCAGACCACACCACACCAAACACAATACATCACACACAGTACTTAAGCATAATAAACACAAGGCCTACCATATCATACCACATCATACTAAGCAAAAGCAAATCGCACACAATTCCACACTACACAAAAAAGAAACACTATACACACTACGAAAGTATAAAACACACTACTACACCACATGCAACTTAACTGCAGCAAACATACCACATACTACCACAGCAACTTAAGAACTACCTCACCACACAAACAAAGCATACCATACACTACCACAACAAACCACTAAATACCACGTCACATTACTTGGATCCCCTAAAGCAAAACGCAGCACACACCACGACACCACCTCAAAACCATTTACTAACTAGAAAACGAAAATGTTCTTCTAAAATATTTGTTAAGAAGTAGGAATGGCATAATCGCACAGATCAGAGATGAAAATAACACAGAAACATGGGAGCATTCAGGATGGGAGGAGATTTGAAGACCTATACCCATTACTACATTCCACACTTTAGCCACAGACTTGTAGGTTGTGGAATGTAGTAATCTCCTCCCATCCTGAATGCTCTCTTGTTTCTATGCTTTTTTCATCTCCTGTCTATGCACTTTTGTCATTTCTACTTCTTAACAAACATTTTGGATGAAAATTTTTGTTTTCTAGTTTATGATCTTTTTGTGGAGGTATACTTACGCATAAAGCAAGTGTTAGATTTAGATTGTTACATGAACAGCGTACTGAAAGACTAAAACGAGGGTGCCTTCCAGTGAGAAGTGTTTCGGTACGCTCTTAAACTGCAGGCGAGCTGTATCTAACCAATATTGCACAAAATGGCGTACTTACAGACAACCGCGATGCGGTTTTCAGGCAGTAACCTGCGAACCGTAGTCCGAATGTTTTTCTTAACGTGAAAAGACACATCTACATTTGACAGGCAGGGTTTTGATGTATAGTACGCTTGCGTAAGCCTTTTCGTTTTGCAGTTATGACTGATGAAAATGTTAAGAAAGAAAGGACAAAATCGACATTTTCGCGGTTCGATTTTGCGACTCCTACGGAGGTTAGCACGACTTTGGGAGTAGGTTTGTAATTGAATAGTGAAGGTTTTTTAGTTCATAAGCTTAGAACTAAGCTTTGCGACCGTTTTCGCGTGCATGCAGAAAATATACATACGATTCCTGCCGTTTCCCCCATTCCTATAGAAGAGGACGGCATAATCACTGGCTTCGCAGTTAGTGACCGCGATGTACTACTTGCAATTATCAAATTAAAAGAGAATAAAACACCGGTTCCGGACAAAATATCTCCACGTGTATTGAAGGAACTACAATTCCCCCATTCCTATAGAAGAGGACGGCATAATCACTGGCTTCACAGTTAGTGACCGCGATGTACTACTTGCAATTATCAAATTAAAAGAGAATAAAACACCGGTTCCGGACAAAATATCTCCGCGTGTATTGAAGGAACTACAGAATTAAATATCAAAGCCTTTATCTGAACTTTTTAACTTATCATTTAAGCTTGCTAACGTAACCCCAATATTCAAAAACGGCAACAGAGCACAGCCAGAAAACTACCACCCAATTAGTTTAACATCTGTGATTTGCAGCTTGCTTGAAACTAGTATCAGAAACAAGTTTGAGAAACACATAGAATCAAACAATCTCATCAAAGATTCCCAAAATGGTTTTCGTAATAATCGCTCTTGCCTCACGAATCTGCTGGACTTTTTCAATGATGTACTGAGCATGTATGACGACCGCAAATCTGTTGATGTTGTTTACCTCGATTTTCAAAAGGCTTTTGACAAAGTTCCACACAAAAGACTCCTTCAGAAGCTAAAGGCACATGGTTTCAGCCGCAGTGTTATCGAGTGGGTAGAAGATTGGCTCGCCAGACGAAAGCTAATTGTAGTAAACGGAAGAGAGTCAGACTGGATAAACGTTACAAGTGGAGTGCCGCAGGGTTCAGCGTTAGGTTCTGTTCTTTTCTTAATATAAATGACATTGATGAAGGATTATGTTGTAAAATTTCAAAATTTGCTGACGATACTAAAATAGGTAACAGAGCAGATACAGAACTGCAAGGAAGGCAATTGAGAGAGATCTTGATCAACTGTTTAACTGGGCCCAAATAAATATAAAGTGCTGAACACTGGCAAAAAAAAAAAAAATGTAAGAGCTAATTATACCATGAATGATGTCCAACTTGATAGGGTAAACCATGAAAAAGATTTAGGAGTTATAATTAACGATTTGAAACCAAGCAAACAATGTACTGAAGCTGTGAAAACAAAGTCAATAAACTGATAGGATTTATGGGTAGAGCATTTGAATATAAATCTGATATTTTTTTTTTTTGTGTCCGACTCTGGGCATAGGCTTTACAGCCTGTTATCAAGGCCCAGCCGTCCTATACACCTCTACATGTCACCACTTCGGCGCTAACACCCACCGTCCATATTGAATATCGTCCTCACTTTGTATAACTCCTTAGTATGCCCGCACCTGAAGTATTGCATTCAGTTTTGGTCACCTTATTATTAAAAGGATATGGAAAAGCTTGGAAGAGTACAGCGAAGGATTACAAAGAACATACCTAGACTCAGAAATAAACTGTACGAGGAAAGTTTAGAAGCCCTGAATCTCTTTACTCTAACTAAACAGAGGTTACGAGGAGATTTAATCCAAGTATTCAAAATATTCAAAGGACATGATAACATGGCTGTCGATAAATACTTCACAGTTGATCACTCGAATTATACTAGTGGCAATGGGCATAAAATAATTGGCAAATGATTCCAGTCGCATGAAGCTAAACATTTCTTCTTTAACAGAGTTGTAAATACATGGAACAAACTGCCCTCCAGTGCAGTAAATTGTGATACAATACTAACTTTTAAAGGTCGCTTGGGTAAGTATATGTCGTCTAACCCCCAGCTTAATATGTTTACTCTTGAATAAAACACTTGTGCAAATTTTTTTTTCTTTTTTAGAGTCTGGATCAATTTCCTAATGCAAATATAGTATATGTACAGACTAGGATATGCACAGATAGCCCAGAGTTAATGGTCACTATTCATATTTTCGACCTGTGATGGGCTGTGGATCGCTGAGGGTCCCTGTTAGTCAAGTGACTACTATTGGGATTTTTTTAAAATGAACAATGGGTCACTGCTTCATGAGGTCACTTGTGCACTTGTCCCGCATGGGAAAGTTCCTTGTCACAGTGGAGTGAAAGGAGATGGACCCTGACTGACTGCAGTCTACCTTAAAAGCGCCAGGCAAGGCTGCCGCATTACCCCTGAACATCTACACAGTGTACTGTGCAATTTCCACGCTGTGTCCGCAGATGCCTCGTTAACTCAACACACCCGTACTTTAAGTCATGCGTTATTTATTTATTCGATTATTCATTTTACATTACTACCTTCTCTTTAAGGTTATTCATACTGGTGGCTTATAGACAGAGTATTATAGAATGTAACTTTTCCTTTTCGGTCTTTCCTATGAAATTTCCATGACAGTTTTTCCATGCTGCATGGTAGTTTATCTTACTTTTTTTTGCCAGTTTTAACTGGAGGGTTTGGAAGCAGGGGGAGCCTTCTTGCTTTGCTATCCATATCCTTCAGCATGTAGAATTAGATCGCATAGTCAGTCTACTCTGTAACAAACAGCCTCGAAAGGATCATAAGGTCTGTTGCTGTTTGCCTTCTTTTGTACTCCTTTGTACCCTAAAGTACGGGACGCCAGTTTGAAACCGCGCCATTCCTACTTACGGTATGTTACCGCATTCCGTAATAACACTGCTTACCACAACACACAACTCGGCCCAACACCATCATCCAAAACAGCACACCGCACCTCCCTCTCACACCCCAGTACACTCAGTCGTCCCCTAAAGTTGCCCCTCGTGTCTAGTTACGAGCAAAGTTTCACTACCTTTCACTGAACTGTCTTTTGAACTTCATGACCACCTGGATGTGTGTGTGTGTGTGTGTGTGTGTGTGTGTGTGTGTGTGTGTGTGTGTGTGTGTGTGTGTGTGTGTGTGTGTGTGTGTGTGTGTAATATTAGTCATAATAATAACTAGAATTCTGAAACTGCTGAAGAAATATTCAAAGAACTCCACATTCTAAATCATAATGCCACATGCCAGATTAGAACGAAAAATAAAAAAAATCCACACTTGTACATCATATTATATAGTGTATAGTCTTTGTAAGATTCATAGTGTATTGATGTCAGATCCAAAAAGCGTCAAAAAGCGTCAAAAATTACAGATTTGTCAAAATTGCTTTTATAAAATCTTTTAAAAAAGTACACAATCTTGGTATTCTAAACATACTTTTATCTCTGTAGACCTCATATTAAGGGCTTCTGATTTGACTCTTTTTTTTAAAATAAATTTTGACCAGTGACCTTGAGATCAAGGTCAGAGTCATTCATACTATGCTACTCTACTCATGTTCACTCATGACGCACTTGATTTCTACTGAGTTTGGTGAAAATCGGCCAAATACCTTCCGACTTAGCACGTTCAGGCGTAAGGCGGCCATTCTGAGTTTCCTCAATATCTCAGAAAGTATCTGCTGGACCTCAGTATCAATACCCAGGTGCACTAGTATATGTTGATAAGCACGTCCTGGAACATTTGCAAACCAATGTATTCAGTAGTTTTTGCTATGCAGGAAAGGAAAAATTGAAAAAATAACATAGTGGACGCTAGTGCTCTGGGAAAAATATATATATATATATATATATTCTGCCGAATGAAGCCTGGGAGCA
>JAGKTI010042721.1:0-10066 GCA_018397915.1 Birgus latro
GGAGGAGGGGTATGGAGGGAAGGTGGAAGGGAGGTGGAGGGGGTTGCTAGGTGGTGAGGCGTGACGATTGAGAGGGGGGGAGAAAGGGAGATGAGAGAAGGGGAGGGAAGAACACCGGGGGAAGTTATCATAATGTCTCCTTAGCAGTTAGTTACATTCAGAAATCCTTTTGTTTGGTTGTATTTTTCGCTTTAATATTCATTCTTGTTTTGGTTGTGAAGTGTTTGGTAGCCTAGGCGAACGAGGGAGAAGAGACGTATAAATAAATAAAATAACCTTAGACACAACTTAAGGATAAGAAAGTTTATGCACATGGCGACAGGTTTTACGAGGACGAGGTGCCTTTCCATCCCGTCCACACCCGCTCCCCCTTGCCCCCTGCCCTGCCCTGCCCTTCTCCCCACCTCTCTAACCCAACTCCCTTCCCTGCTATCCCCTCCCCACCCCTTTGACGCGAAATTTTCTCCCCTCCTCCCTAACCCAACTCCCTCCGTCTCCCCTTCCCCTCTCCTCCCCTACCTACAGATCCTAAACCCCCTTCCCCTCACGCCCAGCCCCCTTCTAATTGATATTCTGTGTCGGGTCTGCCTTTCCACCAGCACTTAGCATGGCCACCTGCACCTCTTCCGTGTTTTGAAAGCGTAGTTTGATAGTAGAAATATTGGTATAATATATGACTCTGTATAATATGTAAATAGCAGAAACTGTGACGCTGCATCTGTATATTTTTTCCAGTGTCTCGAGAAGTTGCAAAAATACCTTAGATATCAGAGACAGTAGTAGAAATTGTTGAAACATTAGCAGAAATTGTTGGCATTAGTAGAAATGGTTGAAACGTTAGTAGAAGTACAATAGAAGGTAATTGATGCATAAATATAAGTAACCGAAACAGTGTCTGGAAACGTCAGCAGAAATAGTCAATAGAGTGTTGAGTTCACAGTGCCTTGAATTGTTTAGACAGAAGAATGATCTAAATACAGTGTCAGAACGTGGGTGTAAATCTTTCTTGAAAATAGCAGTAGGAGGCAGTATTAGGTATGAGTATTCGCCTGAGCAGTAAGTGATATAAATTTGCTAAGTTGTATTTTGTGTAAGCATACATATATACACCCAGGAGGATTTATATAAGCCGGGGGGTGGCTAAAATGTCGACTGCGGCCAACCAGTCGATCGCGAGCAAATTTCTTGTCCACTATAGGATCAAGTCCAGCTTTAGTTACAAACAGGTGCATCTTTGTAACACACCCAGGCATTGGTACAGCTGGCAGTATACAGACGCTGCAAAATTTGTAGAGTAATAACCGGTCTTTCAGTATTTATATTATTTTTACAACTTGCCTTCATTTAGCACAAAGAAAGGATGTTTATTTTAGTTATGTATTTATTTTGTGCATGAGTGTTTTGCCAGCCTCATGAAAACAGAACGTGCAATATTAGACAGCATATTATTCGTGCGACAGGGTGCCAGGAAAATTATACCTCCATCTGTCTGTCTGTCAGTCTGTCTACCGCAAGACGCCTCAATCCCGTAAGGGGTGGCCACAAACAAATCGCCTCCATGTCGCCTGGTCCCCTACCATTTGGCTGCCCTCCCTCCATCACCCTCCACCTCTCAAGTATCTCTTCACTCCGTCCACCTATCTCATTCTCGGTCTCCCCTCCTCTGCCTCATTCACATGCACTCTTCTAGTCAGTCTCTCATTCCCTGTCTTCTACACATGGCCACATCATCTCAAAGTTTTTCTCTTAACACTTTCAGTCACATTGTCATAAACTCCCACCTAATAGATTTACCTGTACCTGTGTTAATTAATCTTACGTTTTCTCCCCCACAGGTAAGTCAGCAGTCCTTGTTGGGTGAGGTGGGGTGGTGGTGAGTACTGCACACTGAACTCAGGCTCTCTCTCTCTCTCTCTCTCTCTCTCTCTCTCTCTGGTAGCTGTGGAAAAAGGTAATTTGTCACATTCTGGCCATTCTTGATATGTTGGGTTATATGGTATTTGCTAAAGTGTATTTTAATAAGCCCCTGTATTCTGTAGTCAGTTTGTTTCTCGTAGCCCATGTTGCAGCTCTACATTTTTTCCTTAGCGTAACTTCTTCGTGACTAGCATATTCTAGTAATAATCTCTTACAACTCGGCATTCAAGATGGATAGAAGACACTTAATAGGCCAAGTTACAGTGAAAGGAGTATAGTCCAGTATTCTTCGACAGGAGCTGTCTCATATGGGCTAAATACGTTACAGACCATATCTATCTGTCTTTAGCCACAGACATCACCTCCATGTCACACCAGCCTCCGCCATCCGTCCGTCCTTCCTCCAGCCCACACGATCCTCATTCTGATACCTGTCCACTCCATCCCCCCACCTCATCCTCGGTCTACCCCACCTTACTCAAATACAGTCTCCAAGTCACTCCTTTATTACGGTATGTTTTGTTTTTATTTTGCTACGATAACGCCTCTCACTGGGGCTGATGAGGGAAGCCTTCTTGCGGTGGCACCAATATGGCCAGGCAACTCCCCTGCCTGGGTATATAAACGTCCCTCAACCCTCTCCCCACCCCACCCAAAAAGAGGATGGTGGACTGCAGAAAAAGGGCAACTTCAGCCTGCACACCACCGAGTTTCACGTTCAGATGAGCGTGGGGTTGCAACTACTACTGCTGCTGCTCGCCTCTCACTAGCAACCTGAAGTAAATGCACAGTGATACATGCACCGTGAAACAGGCAGCGTGAAACATGGGAAGTGAAACATGCATCGGCCATTGTCAACACGCCGGCATGTGTTGTAAGGTGGCTCTTAAGGGTGATGCTGAGGGAAATTGAGTGAGGAAATTGAATGTTGGACAATTTCCCTTGCCGTGTATTGGGTCCTCTTGCGTACCTTTGCTGAAATGGAGGAGGGTGAGAGAGAGAGAGAGATTGTGGAAGTTACAGAAAGCTAGACAGTTGATAGGAATGCAAATTTTGGAAGGGCGGTAGCTAGGTAAGGTGTGTGTGTGTGTGTGTGTGTGTGTGTGAGAGAGAGAGAGAGAGAGAGAGAGAGAGAGAGACGCACATTGTGTGGGGCTCAATCCGACTGTGTGAGGATCCTGTTTTTGTTGTGTACCACTCGGTAGGATGCAGTCGTTGCGTATGTCATGTATCCCTCCGCCCCCATCCACCCCTCCTCTCTCTCTCTCTCTCTCTCTCTCTCTTGGTAACGAGCCCCTAGTTTGCATACTCGTTAATATACATGTAAATGAGCGCAGCCAACTCGGTATCGCTCAAAGCAGATGGACGGGAAAGCGGGCGTGTCGGCGGTGGACATTGTTTGTTATTGATTGGCGGACTTTTGTGTTGGACTTTTCACCTCCCATATTTATTTCACCCTCCGCCTCTGACTCTTAATGGTTGTATGAGTTGTGCTATACGAGAATGGTTTGAATTTACCATTAAACTTGCTTGTATTTGGTTATATTAGGCTTCGTTTGGTAGTTTTGCGTGTCATCTCACATATAATTCATGCTTTGCCAGTCGTGCTTTTCGCCTCCCATATTCATTTAGCTCACCGCCTTTAGTTAGCTGGTTGTGTGAGTTGTGTGAGATTGGATTGGGTTAAAGTTAATTATATGACTTTGTTCGGGAGGGTTTGGTTAATGATCGGTTTATAAAATTTACGGATTAAGGTTATCGAATTTTGCAGTATACTGTATCCCCGACCCACAGTAACTGGGGAGGATGCAGGAGAGTTTAATGATGTAAGATTAGTTAGAATAAAGTTAAATTGTGTTTGAATGTGTAAAAATTCTTTTAGGAGAGTCTGTTTAATTTTCTCGGGTATTGGATTTAAGAGACTAAGGGTGCCGAAAGTGGAATTATGTCTCAGAGTTCCAACGCAGCTGTGTTTGTGGTGTTTAGATTAATTAGAGTAAAGTTTGACCGTACTTCCTTGCGCTAAAATTGGTTTGGGAGGCTTCGGTTAATTATAGCCTATCTCGGTTTGTGGAGTCGGGAGATTACGGGTGTCGAAAGTGGCAATAGATCCCAAAGCTCCAACAACTGGGGAGAGACGCAGCTGTGTTTGTGGTGTTGTCTGCTTGGGCCGACCACCCTTCTCCCCTCCAAGCTTCCTCCCCACTCATCGTCCCTCCCCTCTTCCCCCCTCCATCCTTCCCTCTCGCTTTATCTGCTTTCTTCTTCTTCCCTCTCTTCCTCCCTCTCATCTCTCCTCTTCACGCTTTCTCTCATTTTCACTTCGTCTGCTTTCTTCCTCCCTTCCTTCCACTCCTTTTCTTTCCATCCCTTCGCCTTTCTCTTCGTCTGCTTCTTCTTTCTTTCCCTCCCTCATCTCTTCCTCCCCTCTCTTCCAGTATCCCGTAGTCTGCTTTTTTCTTTCCTCCCTTCTTTTATCACCCCTCCTCGCTACTTCCGTCCCTCCCTTCCTCATTTTCCTCTCTTTGCCAACTTTCTCTCTCCTTCCATCCTCTCCCCCCCTCCCCCCCATCCTCCTTGCTGTTGTTGTTTTTGCTGTTGTTGCGGACGTTGGTGTTTCTGTTTTCATTTTTGTTGCTCTGGTATTTTTGGTGGGAAAATATTCACGCGGTATTTCTGCTGCTGCCGCTTCTGTTTTTGTTTTTGCTCTTGATGGTGTTTTTGTGTCTTGTTATTTTCGGTTGATGCTGTTTGCGGTGTTTTTGTGAACGTTTTTGTTGTTGTTTTGTTGTTTTGCTGTGTTGTTGTTAGTGGTGGTATATTATTCATGGTTTTTGGTGGTGGATATATATATATATTTTTTTTTTCATTGACGCTTTTGTTTTTACTGAATGGTATTTCTGTAGTAGTAGTAGTAGTTGATGTTGTGGTAGTAGTAGTGGTAGCAGTTAGTTATTTTCTTTGTTATGGAGATCCTAACGACTTACCAGAGGACCTTTATAAGCTGAATAAAAGCGCCTTGATGTGGCAGGTTTATTACAGCAAAGTCGACATCATAGTACCATTATTCTGGCAAATATACCCACGCGATGAAAACTGTGCCATTCACTTACACTCTGTTATATGCAGATCTTTTTGCTTTTGCCATGTTTGCCGCTTGAGGTGATTGTTTAGGTGGTGGGATGCTGGTGTATGTATAATTGAGAGAGAGAGAGAGAGAGAGAGTACAAAATGTTACACGACTACGCAGGAGTAACTAACTACAAAAACAACAGCATGCATCGATTTTACTCTCTGCTTCCGTAAAGAGACGAGACTGCCTGTGAGCGACCGTCATGCGAGGTTTGGGGTAATTTGGTAGAGGATTTTATTTCGTGAGTGCGACGTCTTTGGTCCTGTATTCGTGACGGGGGGTCGTTGGTGTGGTAGATGAGGTCAAGGTCAAGGTTGAGATTGAGGTCAAGATTAGTGGTTCCTTGGCAGATACTTGGGGATATTAGTAGTCGCAACCCCTGTCTCATCTGAAAGTAAACACCGTGGACTACAGGCCGAGGTTGTTTTCCTCCTACAGTCCACCATCCATCCCTTCTTGCTGGGAATACGGAGGGAGTGTGTATAACCAGGCAGCCGGGCCAAACGGTTTCTCTGTGCCACCACGTGAAGGTGTCCCTCTCCAGAACCACCAGGGACAATAAACTGCTCATATGACATTAAGAGTCTTGATGATGGACTTGTAACGACTCCTCCAAGTTGGATGAGAGTTTGAAGCAGGGAAGTGACTGGACATCACCTTGATAGTTCATTCCTTGGAGCCCAGCAGCTGTCCCATGCACTTGTTAACAGATGGCACCACACATTCTTAAAGTCATTTCTTGGTTGCTGACTATTAAATCATGGTAAGGTTATCATTTAGGAACTGTGTGATGGTACTGGCTTGAATGTTAGCTTAGCACATTCACTCTAACCTGACAAGCCTCCTCAACCCCAGTCAGCTCGGTTGATGGCCAGGTGCAGCCTATTCAGATTGGATGATGAATTATGACTGGTAACCTAGGAGACTCACTCCTGCCCCATAGCAAAGGGTCATCGAATTTCATGCAACCACGACTTAGTATTCGGGCTGTGAGAATGACCCAGTTCCCTCAGAATAAAATAAACCGATTATAGTGGCGCCGCACTTGTAGCTTCTGTATGTAGCTTATGTATGTTAGCAAAATATCACATCAGTGCTTAATCCGATGTGGATAAAAATTGGCACATATATTGAGTTTAGCTCTAGGAAGAAGCGATTCGATTTTGGTGCTGATGGAGGCTTGTCAAGGGTCATTGGCCAAGGTCAGAGGTCAAGGAGTGGCGTTTTCTCATGGATGTCTTGTTCGATTGGGATAAAAATTGACACCTTCATTTTGTGCGAGAAAAAAATGATTATAAATTAGTACTGATCGGTCAAAGGTCAAGGTCACGGGTCAAAGTAAGAATTCAGGTGTGTCGTAATGCAAGTTCTAATAGGATACTGGGATTAGACTCGCGATCCGATGGGGAATTCTGATCCGGCAGGTGATACTTAGGGTTGACAGTACAGGTCCTTGGTCATTTCGGGAGTAGTAGAGGTGATGGCAAGTGAGGAAGCAGTGATGGCCCTGTGTGTGAGATGGCTAATGGCTGACTAGATAGAGAGATGGAGAGAGAGAGAGAGAGAGAGAGAGACAAAGAATGGAGCGATAAAGAAAGCAAGCCAGACTAGTACTCGAAGCTCTGCCGCCCTCACTACCTAGCTTATAAGACCCCATCATGCATTAGCGCCATCCTGTTGCGTGCATGACAGAGTAGTGGGTAGTGAATGAGAGGCGGGGGCAGGAGAACGCGAGGGCACTAAAGCTGAATGAAGATTGTGGGAACGCGGGCGGCCATGGCTAAGCTTGGTGGGGGGAGGGGGGCTAGAGGTTTGGGAGGGAAGGAAGAGAGAACGGAAGGATGAGAGGAAAATGGCCCAGGTCTGTGTGTGGAGAATGTACTCTTAAGTTTGTCGGATGTGCCGCTGGGTGTGTCAGCCGAAAGTGGGAGTAGTAGTAATAGTAGTATGTAGTAGTAGTAGTAGTGGTTGTAGACTGTGGGTGTTGGGTGAATGGAAGGAGGGGAGGGAGGAGGGGGAGGGAGGAGAGGGCGGGGAGGTAGGTAGGTGTGTGGTGGCCACGTGGTGCCTTGCGATCAATAATGGAAGCTACCACGGCCAGCCCTGACACGCGCACTGCCTTCCACCCACCCACCCACCCACTCACTGCCTCCATGCCTACCTCTTGCTTGTACCTCGTCCTTCGACAACCACAACCACCTTCTGCCTCCCCGTCGTTGCCTTCCTACTTTCCTACCTGCCTCTCCATTGCATGCACCTCTCCCCTCCATAGGCACAACTGCCAATCCACCCAGTGCCCTCTCTCCCTCCCTTCTGCAAGTACAGTACCAGGTCTCTTCACAGGCACACCCATACCAGTCCACTGCCTTCCTCCTTGCTTTCCTCCTTGCCTGCCTGCCTTCCTTCTTGCTTTCCTCCTTGCCTGCCTGCCTTCCTTCCTTCTTCCCCTTCCTTCTTCCCCCCTCCTCTTCACTCCTTCCCACATGTAGTGTACTGTACCCCTCTGCAGGAACATGCCCATGCACCCACTCGCTACTTTACCTGTCCTGTGTTCCTGTGTGTACAGTATCTATCTCTTCCTCAAGTAAACGCATCTACCTGCTGTCTCACCTGCTTGCCTCTTTGTCTGCTTATCTGCCTACCTTCCTTCTTCATGTACGCCCCCCTCCCCCCGAGCAAATCCACCCACCCACTACAGTACCACACCTGCCTGCCTACCTACCTTCCTGCCTACCTACCTTCCTGCCTACCTGCCTTCCTGCCTCTTTGCTTCATGTACTTTTCTCCTTCATGAGCACCCCATCCACCCACTGTCCCATCTGCTTGCCTGCCTGCATATCATCCCCCAGTATATAGCCCTTCTTTTCCCACTCACAGCGACCCAGACGGACGCCTACACCCCTCTCAAAATACCTTACCTGGATTGACCTTTCTTGCTGGCTGGGAATGTGTAAGTAATTCAGTCCAACCTTCACCATTACCCCTGTCCCGCCTCACATTTCCCCGGCTGTCGTCTGGCACCGGAATGAGACTGATCATCTGGACACTCACTTTTGCCTTGGGGTGAGCCGGTGGTGCATTGGTTAGCATATTCAGCTCCCAACTGGAAAAACTCGAATGCAATTTTCGGATGGTCAGATTACGAGTTTAATTGGGGGTCTGTGTAAACCTGCTACTGCGGATCGTGTTCTGGGTGAGGTTTGGGACTGCAAAAATTGATTGTCTGCCATACTAACCCTCGCGCAGTCGATAGGCATTGAGCTAAGTCTTGTACATTATGATACCAGAACGAGACAAATATTCTTTCGTACATCCGGGTGCGGGTTCACAAAGAAATTTAAGGCTTCATGGGTAATTTGAGTGGGAAAATACGTGAAAATGCAGGAAAGAGCATGACGCATTCAACTCAGTGAAGTACCCAGGTCTTGTTCATCCAGCAAACAGACAAACAAACAAGCATACAAACAAATCTGGATTTCGGGAGTTTGTGAATCGTGAGGTAACATAAAAAACAAGAGCAATCAGAGATTGCAAGCCTCCTCCAAGGCATTATTTATCGAGTTAAAAGCAAAAATATTGAAATTGCCACGATCCCGCGGTAGTAAAGAATCCTTTAAAAAATTCCTAGATCCGGATGATGATCCAGATCACCACCAAAATCTAATGGATTGTTGCTTGGGCCATACCCTACCCGTCCAAAAAATTTCAGCAAAATCCGTTCGTAACTTTTCCAAGTAATTTTGCTCACAGACAAACAAACCAACGCCGGCAAAAACATAATCTCGTTGGCGGAGGTATTGAAGCATGAATGACGCCTTTGGGTTGCAGTGCACAGTATTCCGTTATATCATCACTTCCAGTCATATTGCTTTTTTTTCCCCCAGCCTGTCTGTCTGTCTGTTTCCACCTCCCCCCCTTTTTTCCCTTACATTCTTACCTATCTTCCTGGCTTTCTCGTGCTGCCATGCTTCCTACCTGCCTGCCTCTCTGTCTCTCTTTCTACCTATTTCTTTGCCTGTCTACCTTCCTTTCCTTCTCTGCCTGTTTGTCTCTCTATCCCTTCCTCTTTGCCTACCGAACCGCCCGCCTGTTGTGCGTCAGGCAGCCTCGCCCTCATATCGTTCACTCCCTCAGCTTTATCCTATCCACCACACCTTCAGCCGCCCATCCATCCCCCCTTCTGCCTCACCCTCTTCCACTGCCTCACCTTTGTCTCCTGCCTTACTCTCACCACTGTCTTAACCGTATCTCCTGCCTCTCACCCTTATCTCATGCCCCCACCCGCTGCCGCACCCATATCTCCTGCCTTCACTTTTACATCTTCCTTACCCTCACTCTTACTTCACCATCACTCTACCTTCACGGCTTGCCCCACACTCACCTTCCTCATTCTTCACCCTCATTCTTGTCTCACCCTCTCTTCTACCTCACTCTTACTCCTGCCCTACCCTCTTTTTCCTTACTTCCCCTTACTTCACCCTCCTTGCCTCAGTGTATTCTTCTGCCTCACCCTGCGAAACCTTTACTCCTGCCTCATCTAACTTTTGCCTCACCCTGTGCCCCTGCCTCACCCCATCTCCCCCTCTGTCTCTGCTTCACTCCCCTCCTCATTTAGTACCTCCACAGGACCAAAAACGCGGGTCATCATCTCTTAAATCTGCTTTCCTCCGCCCATCTCAGGTTCCCCACCCACACACACCGATCAGCACATGACTTCCGCTCTTACTTCTCAAGCGCGAGTGTAAAGATATCGTATTACTGAAGGGCTTAAAGGAGATTTCTTTTTTTTTCTTTTTTGCCATAATAATTCTAGTTCTTTCAAATGAACTTGGCTCAGATTTTCGTCCCCTTTATAGCTTCTCTTACGTTGCTTATTGGCAGGACACGGAATTTCTACAACTTCAGCCGTTCCACAGCACTTCTTCGTGAATAGCATAATTCTGATCTTTTATAACAGTTCAGCATTCAGAATGGAGGGATGACAACTGTAAGCCAAGTTAGAGTTTAAAAAAAATA
>JAGKTI010042724.1:0-10065 GCA_018397915.1 Birgus latro
AGCCCCCCCAGGCCTTGCACGCAGGGACGCACTGCACATCCACATATTCATTGTCATTTCTGTACGTTTAAACCTGCGAATATCCTCTTCCTTTACTGCCCAGGTCTCACTACCATACAGCATCACACTCCCAACACATGCTGCATACAAAGACCCCTTAGCACGTAAGGAGAGTCCTCTCAATGTCAGGAGAGGCAACAGCTCCCTGAACCCCCTCCAACCACTCAGTTAATTAGTTAAAGGAAAACATATATATAAGCCTCACATAAAGCAGTTTCTGTAAAACACATACATTTTTGCTGCACAATGTTGAGACCCTTGAGGGACGACATAAAATAATTGCATTAATAAATATAACAAAAACCATACATTAAAAATCGCATTTACTCTCTCTCTCTCTCTCTCTCTCTTTCCCCTTAAGACCTCTATTTCCTTACCCAACATTCCTTCCCTCTCCCTAAGGATTTCCCACTTCACCTGTCCCTTGTTTCTCTGTCTTTGTGCCTTGGTCTATAATCCCTTCCCCCTGGACCCTACCTGCCCCCCCCCTACCCTCCCTAGCCAATGCCTCACCTCCATCACACCCCCACTGCTTTCTGCCATATATGCAGGAAATGTAGTGTACTTTCAGCGGTTGTAACCTAACCTAACCTAACTCCATCGAGAGAGAGAGAGAGAGAGAAAGGATGGAGAGGAAGGACAATGAACATGATTATCGAGGTCCATGCTGTAAATCAGTATCTTACCTCCTTCACAGCGTTGATAACCCCATCGAGAGAGAGAGAGAGAGAGAGAGAGAGAGGGAGAGAGAGAGAGAGAGAGGGAGAGAGTGAGAGAGAGAGAGAGAGAGAGAGAGAGAGAGAGAGAGAGAGAATAAATGCGATTTTCAATGTATGATTTTTGTTATATTTATTAATGCAGTTATTTTAAGTCTTCCCTCAGACAAACGCACGCATACGCACACACACACACACGCGCACACACACACATACAGATATGGTGGGGTCAGGTCAGGTGTGGTGGCTGTATGTAGGTGCGGCGGCGAAGCCTAACGACTGGATGAGAGAGAGAGAAAAAATATTACTGTATATTGTTTATCCTGGATATTGTACAGAGCATAAATAAGAGAGTGAGAGCATTGAGTCATGGCAAGACACGATCTGATTTAGTCTGAAGTGTGTGTGTGTGAGTACGTGCGGGTAACCCCACCAGTCAATCAGAGTGGTGGGTAGATGGAGCGAATTTGACATCAAATCCCAGAGGTGGTGCTTTTACCTTCAAACCATCTTGGACAGAGTATAGTTCCTGACCATCCCCCTTTGCTGAACTTTTTCAGTGTTTCAGTAAGAGTAGGCCAGCATGCTCTCAAGTACAAGTTTCTCCATCAACACCAAATTACATGCACATTACACACTACACTTCCATTTCAAAATTAAACATGAAAAATGGCGTCTAGTAACAAAGCCTCGAAGTCCCCATGGGAGGGGGGACCATAAATGCCTCCACAATCCGCCCCTTTCCCGGTGACGACTCGAGGAGCTTCCTGGAACCACTCTAACTTCTTCATTTCTGCAACATTCGTGGCCTTTCCTCTAACTTCCCCTCTGTTGAGCACCATCTCTCCTCCTCTAAACATCACCTTCTCTCCTTAACTGAAACTTAGCTGTCTGAGGCAACTGATAGCAAACCCTTTTCCGTATCCTCCTACTTACTCTATATTCATTTCAAAGGCAAGGGTGGCTGTTGTGTATATGTATGCAACGACTTATTTTGCTCTCGTGTTCCTGAACTTGATTATTCTGAATTCTCTACTCTCTGGCTTCGGCTTTCCTGTCATTTTCTCACTAAATATATCTATGCTGTTTACTTATCCCCTAATTCTACTTACTCTGAATATTCTGCTACTATCTTACTTCGATGGAGCACATTCAGTCCATTTCTTCTTTCTCTGAAATCTCCATTCTAGGAGATTTCAATGTTCACCACCACCTTTGGCTCTCCTCTTCTTTCACTGATCCACCTGGTGAACAAGCCTACATCTTTTCTATCCTTAATGACCTAGAGCAGCTTGTTCAGCACCCTACCCGTATCCCTGACCACCTTGGAGAGAGTCCCAACATTCTAGACCTCTTCCTTAAAACTAATCCTCCTGCTTACACTTTTAATCTTTCCTCTTCATTAAGCTGCTCTGGTCACAATCTTATTATCTGAAACTGTCCTATCACTCCAGTACGGCATGTGGACCCTCCAAAGAAATATCGTTTGTGGCACTCTGGAGCTGCTGACTGGGAGTCACTTAGACAGTACTTCTTTGATTTTCCCTGGAATGTTTATTGCTTCTATGGCTGGGAACCATCTGAGTGTGCCTCGCACATTACAGAGGTTATTCTCTCGGGAATGAAAGCAAACATTCCTTTTCATATCCTTTGACTAATGCAAGAGAGCCTTGGTTTAATCACGCTTGTTCTAATGCCGTCCACAACAAGAAGGCCTACAAAAGGTACCGGAGCCAACCCACCCGAGTCACATCTTTCTTATGTTTTTGGCCGGAACTGTGCTAAGTCTGTTCTTTGCTCTACTAAAAATAATTTCATCAGTACTAAATGCCCTCAACTTTCCAAATCAGATTCTTCCTACTCCTTCTGCCACCTTGCTAAAAATCTTTGTAACAGCTTTACCTCATCATCCTTCTCTCCTCTTTTCTACTCTGATGGCTCTGTAGCAATTTCTTCTACTGGTAAAGCAGATCTCTTCGCTCAGACTTTCTCCTCGNCCCAACCCTCTAACTATCGTCCAATTGCTTTAACATCCTATGTCTCAAAAGTTTTCGAGTCTATTCTTAACAAAAATTTTAAAGCACCTTTACAATCATAACCTTCTTTCTGATCATCAGTATGGGTTCCGTCAGGGACGCTCCACTGGCGATCTTCTCACCTACCTTTCAGACTCTTTGTCATCCTTTCGGGATTTTGGCAAAAGCTTTGCCATTGCACTTGACATCTCAAAGGCTTTCGATCGAGTCTGGCATAAATCTTTAATTTCAAAACTGCCCTCTTACTTTTTCTATCCTTCTATCTGTCCCTTCATCTCTAGCTACCTCTCTGGTCGTTCTATAGCTACTGTTGTAGACAGCCACCATTCTTCTCCTAGATTTATCAACAGTGGTGTTCCTCAGGACTCTGTCCTATCACCAACTCTCTTCCTTTTATTCATCAATGACCTTCTAAGCTGTACATCTAACCCTATCCACTCATACGCTGATGACTCCACCCTTCACCTTTCCATTCAGTTCCCGCAACGTCCATCTCAGCATTCAGCATTTACTTCAACAAACAAGGGATGAGGCTATGGAACATGTAATGTCTGACTTGGCTTGTATCTCTGACTGGGGTAAAAGTAATCTCGCTGTTTTTAATGCATCAAAGACTCAGTTCTTACACCTATCAACACGAAAAAATCTTCCACAGGAGTACCCATTAATGTTTAATAATATCCTGCATCATCCTTAACCCGAGGCATCCCATCGACGTATGGGTACGTCGCAACGTTTTGTCACAGCTAGACCCATCGATGTATGGGTGCATCGTGCAGTTGCAAGGTTCATAATTTGCACAATTTTCAAGTTTCACGGGTGATTTTTGGTAGGCATGTGTGGGAGACCTTCCTCTATCTGCTTTCAAGTGGGAATACTGCCTGGCCCCACCTGACCCCTCCTCCCCCCTCCCCCCCACACTCGGCAATTCACTTGTTATCAGTGACCTGGCCAGTAAAGACATGTTGCCCCACAGTCTCTCCAATGACGAAATTTACGGTGAAAGTGATTCCTGAGGTGAAGGACAAAGAAATAAAGAAGCTAGAGCAAGAAACAAACAGAAGTGATGAGGTGGTAATGTCGTAAAGGAAGGTGCCATATGTGGATGTGTTTGATGACTGAACAATACTTCTATTGCCTACATAATTGTGTAAAAAGCAGTATAGTCTTGTACTACACATAAATTCATACCAAATAAATAAATGAATACGTAATTCAAAGTGGCTTGAATTAGTTTACCCTCCCATAGTTCGTTTTCTTTGATGCCAGATACCTTTAGAGAGAATGAAAGGTAAGGCTGACTTGTCACCTGTAGCATCATTTATAAGGTCAGGAGGGTGATTTTTCTGTGGATTTTCGATGTTTCTCACCAAAAGCGAAGGTTTGAGCCCATTTTTTTTTTCTGAAACTACTCGGGACTGGGGGGTATCACGGAGGTAGGAAATCGGTCGGGACGTGACGGCTTAAACATACTTGGGTTTTCACTCTCTCGGGACTTATCTTGGAATGATCATATTACATCTCTTGTAAAATCTGCTTCCAAGAGATTAGGTGTGCTAAGCCGACTCCATACCTTCTTTACTCCTGCACAGTTGTTGACTTTATACGCGGGTTTTATTTGCCCGTGTAGAGTACAACTCTCATGCGTGGGGAGACTCCCCACATACAGCTCTTCTCAATAAGGTGGAGTCAAAGGCTTTTTGTCTCATTAACTCTCCTCCTCTTACTGGCTCCCTTCAACCTCTGTCTCTTCACCGCACTGTTAGATCTTTTTCTCTTTTCTATCGCTCCTTCAACGGTCATTGTTCCTCTAAACTTTCTGCTTGCATCCCTCCACCTCTACGACAGGTGCGTAGCGCCCGTCTAGCAACAAACTCTCATCTCTTCTGTCCAGCTCTCTAATGCAAGAGTTAACCGTTACTCCCAGTCCTCCATTTATGCAACAGGTCAACTACTACGGAGCTGTCTCCCTCTGTCTGTATTTCCTGCTTCCTATGGTCTCCAGTCTTTCAAACGCAGTGTGTCAAGGCATCTCGAAATGAACGGTTCTTGAATCTGGCTCTTTTTTGTACTGAAGGAACTGTTTGCAGGCTCCTGGCCTTTGGTGCTTCTTCCTTGCATTTAAAAAAAAAAAATTACTACGTTGAGTGGTACCCATGTAACCATATGATGCCTGATGGTCAAGTGGGTTAGGGTGCTTCAACAGAACGGGGACTGTAAGGAATTACAGCAGAAGGGTGGGTGGGATTTATTGCTCACATAATGCTGTACTTCTCAGGGTCAAGTGAGGCTCGTCACCCTCACATTAAATGTCGGGACTAAGTGCGTAGCCCCAGGCCCTACACTTCTAATGAAGCAAAAGGAGACTGGATGATAGATAGATAATCATCAACAAAATTTTCTGCTGGCGATGATGAAGACTGGCGAGAAACTGAAATTATGGTAGTAAGGCGGGGCCCTATCATCCACTCACTTGTAGTTTTTCATATGATTATACACTGACTAACAAGCCAGATAGTTTATTGGAATCTAGGAAGCCTTTTTAGTACTTTAGGTGGTAACCATACAGCCAAGTGGGCACCTGGTGGTTTAGTAGGTTAAGGTGTTCCAGTTGGATGCGGTTCATAAAGATGTATATTCAAGGAGTGGCAAGGGTTTATGGGTCACATAATACCACTAAGAGGCGAGCAACTGGTCACTCGCCTATAAAATATGGATTAAGTTGCCTAGGGCCGAGCCTCTTACATCCCTGATGGGGTATTTTAGATTTGGATGATGAATAGATAATAGACATATACACAGATGGGTGGATGGCTAGAGGTATAAGCAGACATATAAATACACTTGATGTAGTCCCTCCCCCCCCCACAGTATTATTGTTTTGTTAGGTTGGGTCTCCCCCCCCCAGCTGACAAGAGTCTGACAAGGTTGCTTATTTTCTTGGTGTCTGCAAACGAATGAGATAATGAAGGCCGTCTCCAGTCCATGCACTTCGAAAAATCTTGCCTAAGCTGTATAAAATCAGCTAGTGATAGCAAGAATATACTGCTCAGAACATGTCAGTGGCAGCGAGACGTGGTGGTACATGTAACCCACTGAGTCAGGTGATGCAGTTTATATAACATTCTTGCTCCATCCTATTTCCAAGCAATTTCATTCAGCTTAGGGTAGGTTTCTCAGACTGGAGGATTAAGTTAAGGCCTTCATTCGCCCCTTCCTAAGCAACGAGTATGATCGTCTGGGAGTAGCTATCCCACCACTCTCCCACCAAACACTACCACCCAACGTTTACCCCGTTGTGTTGGCCTGTCTTGGGCGTCCGTTCATTCTTTTAAAATGATTAAGTGAATACTCTGTATATGTGATTCATTCTAGTTCCTTTCTAACATGTGACCTCCCCCCACCACCCACCTGTCTGTCTGTGTCTGCTTATAACTGGTTCTCTCTCTCTCTCTCTCTCTCTCAGGCCACCTCACAGATATTCCCCGCCGCGTATCGTCAGTCCGCAGTGTCCCAGGGTGCTCTGAGTTGAATGGGATAGCAGGGAAGCCACTAACCACTAAGTCGCTGTCTCTCGGATAGGTATTTGCTTATGTGTGTAATCAGATGGATATTATACACTGTGATGAAATTTCAGCCAAACGTTTGTATTAATATGGTTAAATAAATTAGGAAATACGTCTTTTTTTCCATTAGAAGAGGTTCAAGGGTATTATTTATTTACAGGACCCATATACTCATCAAGCGATAATAATAATAATAATAATAATAATAATAATAATAATAATAATAATATAATACTGGCTATTATGACACAATTCAAACACATAATTATTTCACTGAGAAGTCGACTCAAAGAATCAAACGTGTGATATATGCCAAACGGAAACCAACGTATGCTGACCGTACCACTTCGTTAGCTCGATCGAGTGACTGTGTAGGACTCTTGCTTGTCCGAGGCTATCGCAGGTGCGTCCCATTGAAACAAGCGCACCCTCTACGCAAGGTAATGAGAGCCTCCCACTCACCCTCCACCTTACCACGGCTCATAGCTACTACTCTGGCAGCCACGGGGGGTAACCTGGAAAAGTGGTCTATAGTTCTCTTCTTGGAACTGTTGGAAAGGTCAGGGTCTCTAGTTTACTAATTAAAATGGCGTCCGAGATGGACACCAATTATCTAAAATTGCAATAGCATGAGTTCTATGACACCTAGGGATGCAATATCGGAGACGTTTTGTAGGTTTTTGAGGTCACAGAATTGATTTATGATATTGCCAAGGTCATATTTCACATGAAACTTTGAATTTTTGTGGTATGTGATAAATAACATAGGTATAAACGGTCAGCGTGCAAATTATTACATACTTAGTTGTTAATGCTATAATGTGGATGGAGGGGTATTTATAATTATCCCATTATAACTACCCCTTTCTATATACACACAGATTGAGGGGTATTTATAATTATCCCATTATAACTACCTTTATGTATAGGCATCATCAATAACAGTTTCATTTGTATTTCAAATTGTATTTAACATTTCTTTTTCAGGTATGTAGATCTAGTCATAGCAGTTAATCATGATGGTTGAGGAAAAATGTTACTTTTCACACAAATTTCAGTGTGATGGTATATCAGAATGGCTGATCACTTCAAGTCTCCAGAGGATACAGACAATTATACAGTGCAACAAGATATATTGTGATGGTCTTCACCTGCAGTTAGAGCAAATGATAAATGAAAATCCAAATAATATTCTGAAGTGCCACGAAAGTTGTGTGACAACATATACTTCCTCCCTTCATATTGAGAGGCATCTCAAAAGGGAAGAGAAACCAGATAAGTTGCCTGAGATCCCCCTAACAGGACTAGATTATCTGTTGGAAGAAATTTGATTTCCAGAGGCACTGCATATTATGCAGTGCCTCTGATCGTTGGAGGTCGGCTTACCTCCGACGACTGTGCGAAAAAGCCCAAGATGGTAATAGTTTCAAGGACTCCATTCTTGAGGCTTGTGAGAGGAGGAGTGGTTGGCTAGGCTGCTGAAGTAAGGCTAAATGTTGCAGGAGCTATCAGCGACTTGCATGCTGCGGATGCCAGATATCATGTTGGTTGCAGATCCAAATTTGTGTCTCCCAGGTCTTAGGCAGCAGCATCAGGGACCAGATCAGACGAAAGTCGTCATGGTGTGTCATTCATAAGCCTATGTGAACTTGTAGCTTCGGACAGGATTAGAGCGTGGAATTCAGTAGAGCTTTACCAGACTTTGCAGTTATGATGGTTGCTTGTTAAGCCGAAAATTGCCTATGGGAAAGCTCTCAGAATCCTTTGGTGAAGATTTTTTGGGACTGTCAAGAACAGGAATTGAAAGTATAGATGTCTTCATAAAGAAAGTTTCCACCTATTCCCTATGACAAAACCAAATATAGCACTGGAAATGGCATTGTTTCTGTTCTTGAGTCAGCTGGTGACACAGTTATGGCTTTGCTTGCTATGTTATCTCCAAAACTTAATAATTTACCAGAAATCCTTCTAGGAACAATGTAACCAATTTCTACCAACGTAGTAAGGCAGTTAATTCAACAACTCCTTTGTGGAGGGCATTTTTTGTCAAAATTGCATGGAGTAAGCCAGAACAGAATATCAGAGGTCTAAGATGGCAATGGAAGTGTTAAATAAGGCATGTTATAGTTTTCACAACACCAAGTAAGCTGTTCCACGAGGTATACCGAATTTAAAGCAATCTCCCAAACACCCTCAGTTCTTTGGCTTTCTGTTTACTTACTCTTGCAACAGTCAGATAATTTTATTCGGCACTGCCGTGAGCAGATGATTTTTCTAAGCATTTGTTTATAGGCTTGTTCATTGCCTTTACAGATAAAACTAACTGGTTTGGAGTTTACCTAGATAGACTGTGCGAGATGGGAACAGGCCTAACCTTTAGCCCGTCATGTCCCGACCGATTTCCAATCTACGAGACCACAAAATCCCGAGCATTTTTGGGGAAAAAATTTATTGGATCAAAATTTCGCTTTTGGTGAGAAACATCGAAAATTCATAGAGAAATCGCGATCCTGTGCTTAAAACTGTTGATACAGGTGTCATGCAACCTTAGTTTTCCTTCTTTTTCAGGGTACCTGGCTAAAGAAAACGAACTATGGAAGAGTAACTGATTCAAACCACTTTCAATTACGTATTTATTTATGTATTTGGTAAGAATTTATGTGTAGTAACAGACTATATTGGTTTTAACACATTTATATAGGCAACAGAAGCACTGTTCAGTCACCGAACACATTCACATATGGCACCTTCCTTTATGACATTACCACCTCATCACTTCTGTTTGTTTCTTGCTCTAGCTTCTTTATTTCTTTGTCCTCCACCTCAGGAATCACTTTCACCGTGAATTTCGTCACTGGAGAGACTGTGAGGCAACATACCTTTACTGGCCAGCTTACTGCTAACAGGTGAATTGCCCAGTGCTGGGGGGAGGGGTTGGAGGAGGGAGTCAGGTGGGGCCAGGCAGTATCACCGCTTGACAGCAGATAGAGGAAGGTCTCCCACACATGCCTACCAAAAATCACCCATGAAACTTGAAAATTGTGCAAATTATGACCCTTGCAGTTGCGCGACGTACCCGTACGTCGATGGGTGTAGATGTGACAAAACATCGCAATGTACCCATACGTCGATGGGATTCCATGGGTTAGGGAGTCGCATGTAGGGTTGTGGTTGGAGGCTGCATTCCTCATCAGAGATACTGTATATTGCATTACTGGAACTCTTGGGACCCTGGCAGGGAACACTGAGTTAAGGAGGGCCCTGGGCAGAAGCAAAGACAGCACATAGTTTCAGTCGGTGCCCTAGTGTGAGGTAACCTAATTGTAGAAATGAAGTGAGGAGTGAATGGGAGAGGGTTATGAGAGCAAAACTGCTGGTTAATCGAGATCAATTTATACCTGTCGACCACTGAAGGTCTGCAAACCCATTCTGACGGGTGACATCATTAATATTTATGTTTTCTTATTCAGTGACAGAGAACTTCAAACAGTGAGAGGGGGTAATAAAACTATATCTAACCCTCCATAGCGCAAAGTCACCATGTAACCAAATAAAACTACTTAAAATCAGCATTCATACTACTTAAAGAATCCATCTGATAATTATTACACATAAGCATATACCAATCAGAGTGATAGGGACTTAGAGGTTAGTGGCCTCCCTGCTATCCCCACTTCTCAGAGCGTC
>JAGKTI010042726.1:0-10065 GCA_018397915.1 Birgus latro
AAAGTGAAAAAGAACGTCACTCACGACTTCAAACCAGAAATTGGAAATCATGGCAGTACTTAACCCTCTGAAATATAGAACGTCATTTATATTTTAGATTCCTTACTTTCCAATAGTTTTATTAAGTTTAGAAGAGTTTTGTGGAACAGGAGGAATTACATTTAACCTTCAACACATTCGCTAATAGAAGTCCTTTCTTATTTGAATTTTTCTTGTGTTTGTAAGAATAAAATGAAATATACGTCATGGACTATGGGGATTAAAAAAGGATGAGGAACAGAAAAAAAAATTGGAACTGCCACGACTCGATGAAGAAATATGTATACAAGTGAAGGGGAAAATAGAACAGGGGACAGGGATAAAATCTGACTCATCGTTTATATACTGTATAGTGAAAAAAAAAAAAAATGAAAAAAGTAAAAGAGAAAAAATAGTAAACTTGATCAAGACACACGCAGTTATATTATTTGAAATTTTTAAACAGATTTAATGATGGTCGGTGGGGACGCCAATCATCCACCCACTCGGTGAAATGGTACTCTATTTCGGGTTAGCTTTACAATGAGTGGCAAGCCAAATAATTTACTGTAAACCAGTAAATCATTTGATACGCTGGGTGGTAACCTAATAACCAATCACCATGTGTTCCTTACGTGTCAAAAAGGGGTTGGCGGAGAGTTAGTGCCCCGCCCTGGAAAACTGAATAAAGATACAAAGAAGAAGCCTCTGACCAAGACGGACAAACAGGTGACAACCAAGGACAGGACAAAGGATATGGTTAGGATAGCGATATGGAATGTAAGGGGTGGGAATAATGAGCTGAAAGAGAGAGAGAGAGCTTGTCCAGGTGTTTGAGGGTGCAAAAGTGGACATATGTGGATTAAGAGAGAGCAAATGGAGAGTAGTGTGTGAAAGAGTGTCAGTATGGTTGGGGTATATTCGCGGGAGTTGGTGAGAATGAGAGGACAAAAGAAGGTGTGTGTACTGTGATGAATTCAACGTAGGCTGCGACAACTCCGATGAGGATGATGCTGAACTTTGTGTCATCCTCAAGGGTGTATGTATTGTTGTGTGCAAGAGATGTAAAGAAAATATAAGAGAGTATGGATCAGTTGGTTCAAGGACTGTGTGGGTAAATTTGAAAGTAAGATTATACACGTGGGCGATTGCGTCTGTGTATGCGCCAACGCAAGATCATGCAAGCAGGGTGAAAGAAGAGTTCTGGGCAGATATGGAAGCTTGTATGGAAAAGTTTGAGAGAATGAGAAAGTGTTTTTTATTGAAGATATGAATGCAAAAGTAGGGAATGTGAAGGTGGATGGAGCAGATGGTGAGTGGGGTGTGCCAGCAGAAGTGAATGAGAATGGCAATTCTTTAGTAAACAATTGTGCAGGGAGGGGGTTGGTGATAGCCAATACCCTCTTTTGGTACAAAATAATCCACAGGTATACATGGCAAGTGATTAGAAAGGTGGGAGGCGAATTGAATGAATAGAAGGCAATGTTTGATTGTGTGTGTGTAGATGAGAGAATGAGAAGGTATGTATTGGATGCAAGAGCATACAGAGGCTGGGGGAGTGGACTTCCAGACCACCACTTGGTGTTGGTGAAAGTCAAGGTTCAAGTGCGATGGAGAAATAGAAGAAGGGAAGGACATGAGTAAGCAGTCCATACAACGAGGGTAGAAAGGTTGCAAGAGGATGGAAAAAAGGCAGAATATAAGAGAGAAGCAGAAAAGCGATTGGGTAAATACTATATGATTTGGAGAAGATGGGGGAGGTGCAAGTGTGTGCAAGATATTCACAGAAGAAATCTGTACAGCATGTGAGGTGGTGTATGGGGTGAAATGAAGATGTACGGGGGGATGCAAGGAACAGCATGGTGGAATGAAGAGGTGAAACAAGTTGTGGTGCAAAAGAAGAAATCACATAGTGAGTGAATGGGAAACAGAGGCATGGAGGAAGTTTAGGGACGGAAGAGAGAGTTACATGTAGTGAGGAAGAAAGAGCTGAAGAGATTAGTAAGAGAGAGTAAGAAGAGTGTGGATGAGGAATTTGGAAGGAATTTGAGTGTAAAGTGCAGGAAATGTAAGAAAATGTTGTGGAAGGAGGTAAAGAGCTTTGGAAAGGGTGATAAAGAAGTTAGGAGGGGAGTGAAAGATAAAAATGGCAGATTGCTAGTGTTCTCCACTATCAAAAAAAGAACAGATCGAGAGAACACTTTAAGGAATTGTTAAACACAGAGAATTAAAGTAATGCAAGTATATATGGCTGGGGAATGGCTAGGAGATAAAGGAAGGTGAAAAGGGAGGAAGATATCAGTAAGATGGAAGAACTATAAGCAATGAAGAACGTCGGAATGGGGATAGCCACAAGAATTGATGGAGTGTGTGGTGAAATGCTGAAACGTGGGGGAGAGATAGTATTAGAATGGATATGGAAGATGTGCAGATTGGCCTGGGAGGAAGGTAGAGTCCCAGAGGATTGGAAGTCAGGAATAATTATTTCCTTGTACAAAGGAAAAAGGGAAAAAGAAGAGTGTGGTAGTCATTGAGGCATTTGCCTTCTTACTATAACAGGAAAAGTACATGATCGGATACTTACTGACAGAGTTAGGAAAATAACAGAGGAATTATTTGAGAAGAACAGGGAGGTCTTGGGAAGAGGTTGTGTAGATCACATATTTATCCTTAGGTCTTTTGTGGAAAAGTTCTAGAGAAGGGAAAGAAGTTGTATGTGGCCTTCAGGGATTTGGAGAATGCATATGACACAATGCATAGACAAGGAACGTGCAAAATGTTAAGAATATATGGAGTAAATGGGAAGTAATTAAATGCCGTGAAGAGTATGTATAAGGGTGCTAAGGCTGCAGTGAGTATGAATAGTGAACTGAGTAAATTTTTCCATCTGAACATTGGACTGAAACAGGGTTGTGTCATGTCTCCATGGTTGTTACTGTCCACCTTACGAGGAGGAGCGATAATGTTTTTGCCTTCCTCTGCGTGTTCGTGTGTGTGTGTATCAGTTTACATTATATCTCATAAACGGCTTCAGCTATCAACATGAAACCTTCAGGTATCAAGACATGGCCAAAATCTTAGACGATTCCGGAAATTGGCACTCGGGGTCAGCGTCAAGGTCACCAAAATCGCTGCCAAAGGTCAAGTAGTTTTTATCGCCCTCCTTTAACACCATTATATCTCATAAACTGCTTGAACTATCAACCTGAAACCTTCAGGGTACCAAGATATGGCCAAAATCTTGGACGAGATCGAAAATGGGCACTCGAGGTCAACGTCAAGGTCACCAAAATGGCTGCCAAAGGTCAAGTAGTTTTTATCGCCTGCCTTTAGCACCATTATATCTTATAAACGGCTTGAGCTATCAACATGAAACCTTCAGGGTATCAAGATATGGCCAAAATCTTGGACGAATTCGAGAATGAGCACTCGGGGTCAAGGTCAAGGTCACCAAAATGGTTGCCAAAAGTCAACTAGTTTTTATCGTCCACCTTTAGCACCGTTACATGAGAAGCCGAGAGGAGCAAGGTCGCAAACCCCACCACACCCGTAAATGACATTAATGTAGCACTGTCTTCCCCCATCCTTCCTTTATTTGAGGAGCGTGGATTTAAGGCCTTGTGAATGAAGCATTATAATCGAAAATCCCATTTAGTGCAGGTAGCTTTTGTCTGTATTGCGTTCAGTATCATCCACAAATTTATGATAAACACAATGTTTTATCTTTTACCGAGGGCTAGATTATGATTTTTTTTTTTTTCATTTATGTTGATGAAAGTGTAGGAACACACAAGCAGAAATGTATGAGACTCACCAAAAAAATAAATGGATGTCTAAGCTAGAGATTGGTGCAAATCCCTTTGATTTTTCTAATCTTCGTTGAACGCCATTTCTCTAATTTTAGGCTTGATTATCCCCTTTTTAAGAAAATGGCATATGCTACCTTATTCCTCTCGGCTCTTCATATCTCAAGAACGGCTTGAGCTATCAACATGAAACCTTCAGGGTATCAAGATATGGCTAAAATCTTGAACTTGGCCAACAGCAAATTCTGGCAGGCAATTAGCATTCGGCTTCCGAATGCCTTTCTTTCATTCAATCTGTATATGGATGGGGTAATAAAAGAAATACAAAGTGAGGCAGTTGATACTGGAGCCGTCCTTAATGAAAGATAGCAGCGTTTGGAAACTTCCTTTACTGTTGTTTGCAGATGATACTGTCTTGTTAAGTAAAGACGAAGGGGAACTGCAAGATTTAGTGAATGAGTTTGGGAGAGTGTGTAAGAAAAGGAATATAAAGGTGAATGTAGGGAAGAGTAAAGGTATGGTCTTCGAGAGAAATGAAGTCACTGAATGTACAGTGAGGTATGATGATGATGAAATGGAAAATGTGAGTGAATTTAAGAACGTGGATAGTGAGATAAGTAAGGATGGAAGTTTGGAGGAGGAAGTGCTTGAATGGGTGCAAAAAGGAAGAAAGGTTGCTGGTAGTAAAAAAAAAAAAAAAGTGATAAGAAATAAGGAAATGAGTATGGGAGTAAAAGAAGTCGTTCCATGAAAATATTGTGATACCAACTCTTACGTGTGGAGTAAAGCTTGGAGCTTGTTGAAAGGACACAAATCAAGAGTGAGAGCAGTGGAAATGAGTTATATGAGAGGAGCATGTGGAGTTACTTAGTGAGACAGACTGACAAATGAGGAAGTGTAAGAGCATTGTGGTGTGTATGTGGATGTGATGGAAAGCGTTACTAGATATACACTGAGGTGGTTTGGCCATGTGGAGAGGATGGAGAGCGAGAGACTAACGAGGAGACTGTATGTGAGTGAGGTGGAGGCCGAGGATGAGATAGCGGGATGGAGTGGAGAGGTGAATGTGAGAGGGGGGTGTGAACTGGGGAGGGCAGTAAAATCGAGGAGGACAGCGCTACATGGAGGCGATTTGTTTGTGGTCATTCCTTGCGGGATTGAGGCATCTGGCAATGGATAGATAGATTTCACTGATTTCTCACATGACACACTGATATCTCATAGAACCACTGTCGATAATACCACTAGGGGACTATAAAATTTGTAAATGAGAAAGCCCTAACTCATACTCAGTACTGACGTCGAGTATTAGCTCTGAAGTGGGTAAACTGTGAAAAAGCAAGGCACATGGGAGAAACGATGGGCCTCAGGGAACGGATAGTCAAGTCTTTCCCAGAGTCGGACACATGGGAAATACTGAATGGAAACTAATTGGCATCAAGGAGGAAATCAGAATTTGATAGGAAAACGAATAAAATCAGACAAAAAAGATGATAATGGAAAAACCGTCTCAAAGTCCCGAAGCTCACAGCGTAGAGGGGAAAAATAAGACAAAAATAAAACGTGAAAAGCAAAGAAAAATAGAAATACTAGGAAAGTATCATTACGACCACGTAAAAGAAAAAAAATGGGAACAAAAATAAAAAAAAGGAGAAAAAAATGATCATTAACTTATCCTATTTGTGAAGTCGGGTAGAGTGGAGTCAGCTGATGGATCGGATAAACAAGGTTAATCTCTTCAGTTCTATGATGCATTATGGTGCCTCCATCGTGAACTGCTTATGAAGATGACTGCAACAGGGTGGAGGGATGGGAAGGGGCAGGAAGAAAGAGGGAGTGGGTGGGGAAGGGGAAAGGTGGGGATGGAAGAGGAAGGGTCAAGGAAGGAATAGTGATTGTATATTACTGTGTTCTGTGTGTGCGCGCGATTATGTGTCCATTTATACAAACGCGTGTTTATCGCTTCCCGGAGTCGAAAGATGCGGCAGGTATGTTGGTCAGTTCCGTATGGTTGTCTGTCTGTGTTCTGCCACATTTCTTCACCAATTGTTCTGACAAAAAAAAAAAAAAAATCAAAAGGTAGACATGCAAAAACCCTGGAAACCTATTTTCTTTCTTTTTTTTTTTTTTTTTTTTTTTTTTTAAACCCCTCAATGGCCATGGGTCCGGAAATCGTCGGGTCTCAGGGGTCGGCCCAGGCACCATTTTTTCAGATTTCGAAAATTGAATATTTTTTCTTAACAAATTGAAGAGAAACGTCTGGTGAGCCTGGCAATACAGTTTCTGGCTTCCTAAACCCATCCTCTACTTCGCAATGAAGCGCGAATAATCTCTCCAAATGACTTGCCTACACAACGGTGAAAACAAAGCAAATATATGACTGCCTACCTGCCAGTGTAAACTGATCAGACAGTTAGAGCCATCGTGCAAGCGTTCTGCCTATTTCATTGTTTGTTTGTTCGTTTGTTCATGTGTGTGGTTATGTGTGTTCTTTCTTGTTTGTGTCTGAGTATGTACGTTCGCAGATAATATCTGCTTGCGCACATATGCTTAGTTACATAATTATATTATATGTAACTAAGCGTGCTTATCTGTGTATGTGTGTGTGTGTGTGTGTGTGTGTAGAAAAATGAAAGTATATGTACATATCTACGTGTCTGATTATTTGTGTGTGTGTGTGTGTATGTGTGTGTGCTCGCGAGAAGGCATGTGTTCATATGCAATATGTAACAGTATCTTTGTACGTATGCATATACGCGTATATGCTTGTGTGTGTGTGTGTGTGTGTGTGTGTGTGTGTGTGTGCGTGTGCGTGTGCGTGTGTGTGTGTGTGTGTGTAAGGCGAATGTGTACATGTGCCAGTCCCTCTGCAGCGGCATGTGAAATGCGTAGCGAGGAATGCTTTCAGGGCCAAGATGAAAAATACCAGGAGTGCTTATGAGTGAGTAATTGGAAGAGTGCATTACGATGTCTCTCAGACACGACTCATTTTACGCTAAACTGGTGAGCAAACGGCCAGGCCTTAGGGTAGTTGCCAGACCGAGGGGCTTACCTTCCCTTCATTGGCCAGCAGACGAAAGCCCTGCTGGTTGGCGAGGCAGGCACTGGGAGTGATAAAATATTGCACATGCATAACCGAACACTTTTGAGCAAGGTGGAAAAATTTCACGATATTCAAAGTAAATTTCCGAGCGTATATTAAAATCAAATCGATCTGTAACTGTGAAAATATTTGCATAAGTGTTACAGACCAGTTCAAGGACGCCAGGGGTACATAAAAACGATGCTTATTATTCCCTACAGACTGAATATATTGACTGTAGTTATTATCTGACTGTGAGCGATTTATTTTAGTTTAATAAGATCGTATGGCATTAACTAAAGTACAGTCGGAACGCTTCATTCAACCGTGGCAGTGAAAAAAGATAATCGAGATTGTTTTAATCCTCATGTAAATAAGGATTTCTTTTAGTTGAATCTTAGAAAACAATTACAAAACGATGAAATCCGGGAGCTTCAGGCCGTTTCAGTTAATACCTTCTCTCCTCCTCTCCTCTCCTCTCCTTCCCTCTCCTCTCCTTTCCTCTCCAGAGCAATATCGTCCCTTCTATGCATCTCCTTATTCCGCCTCCCCCGTCCTCCTTCCAGTCCTTAATATCCTTCATCATTTCCTTCCCTATTGCAGTTATCCTGTCCTCTCCCTGCTTCCCTCTTTTCTCCTTCCTTCCTCTGCACGTCATTTATTATCCTTCCTTCCTCTTCTTCCTCCATATTCTCTCCCTTTCTGTTCTGTGTCCCCTTCATTATCCTCCTTTCCTTCCTTTTCTCCCTGCATCTTCTCTCCCTTCCTCCCCTCTGCCTCCGCTATTATCTCTACTTCCTTCTGTCCCCCTCCTTGTCAACTTGTCCTCTCGTTCACTTTACGTGTGTGCAGGATTTGTATGGCTTCCTCCGTCTTTCTTTCCTCCTTCGTTTCATGTCTAGACTTCCTCTTTCTCTGCTTCTCTGTCTGCCTCTGTTTTTCTGTCTCTGTATCCCTCGCTCCCTCTCTCTCTCACTCCTATACTTTCCTTTTTTAGTTCTTAAGTTATCAAGTAGGCCTTCACATTTACATTAGTGCCGTACAACTTATTTGGGCGATAAAGTCAGTGAAGTCTGGATATCTATGTAAATCTCTTCCTCCCTCCCTCTCCCCTCCTCCCTCCTCCCTTTGCCCCCCTTCCTCCCTCTCTGTTCTTCCCCCCTTCCTCCTCCTACCACTATCACCCTCACCATTTCTCATATAATACTGTACATGAATGATTTATCTCCTCTCCTTCAGCTTCCCTCCCTCAATCCTCCACCTCCGTCCCTCGCCCACTAGGATAAACACTAAATCTCTTGTCTAGCCAGTCTTAGCCCCTGGCGGGTATAGTGTGTAAGGATTTAGTTCCATTGTGATGCTGAGATGTATACTCTGTTCACTTCAGTTGGGCGTAAATTTATCATCTCTCCATTTTGACCGCTTTGCTGTGGCTGGAGGTTACCACATGGACATATGTCTAGTCACGATGATGTTGTGAAGAAGACATAGTAATGATGTTGTGAAGAAGACATAGACGATAGTAGTGGCTTATTCTGTCATTGAGCTACATGATATCAGACAAGGAAAAAAACCTCTCAAAGTTAAATCAATCAGCCTGCAGGCCCAGAACACAATATCTGCGTTCCTTCGACTTGAAAGATTCTACCCCTCACTATTTATCACCAGCTACACTCCCATCTCCTTAACTCCTGTGTTAATGTCTCTCTCAATAAACAACGAAAAATCACCATGGGGACATAACACTTCCTTGCCCTTCTCCAGTGTTGACACCAATCCATTATCTAAGGCATCATTTTATCTTGAACATTGTAGTCGCTGTCTTAAAACATCTACTAAAAGTTCAACAGTTTGCCTTCCACACCACACATAACACCTTCCCATAGTTCCTCTGCGTTTACTCTGTCGTATGCTTTCCCAGTTTCATATGTCGTAAAACAAGGCACTTACAAAACTGAAAAGAGGAGAGGCTCGATTGCACTGTCACACTCGCCCACGTCACATCGGTTGCTCCACTACATACACCTACATTCCAATATCTTTCACTATATTCGTACACTGAATAAACAAACTTATGCGTCTATCTTATGTCACAAAACAATGTACACTTGCAAAAACGGATGGGGGTGGGGTGCAAATCTATGCCACATCCCCCCAAACACCCCTGGGATCCCCTAATACAAACATCGAAATACAAATATCCTTCACTGACCAATCAACAAGAAACGCGATTCTTTTTGTAACCATGAAATTGGACATAAACAAAACAGAAAAGGGGGTGGGAAGGACTTCAAATGCCATCTTTCCTTGTCCTTACCACCACCACCCTCCTATGAAACGCCATTATACAGTATATATTTGCAAACAAAAATCTTTCACTACACACACACACACACACACGTATATTTTGTTTACACTGCCGCACTTATAGAATTACGAGAGCGAATCACTCCCACAACCAAATTTCGAAGGCAATTTTGCAACACGTAGGTTTTTCTTTTGATTCCATCCACTCGACAACCTAATTTTGGAAAGCCATTTTCCCTTGAATTTACATATTTTCGAGATCATATTACCTCCACTTCATACCCCGCTGTAATTTCGAAACATTTTATTTGACTTTACATGTCCGTGTGTTTGTCCACATGACTCTTTATTCACCAGGCTTCTTCCATTTACCTATATACTTAGCAAAATATCTGTTTATAGATTTACTGATTTGAGTATTATTACCTCCGCCAAGGAGGTTATGTTTTCACCCCTGTCCGTTGTTTGTAGGTTGGTTGGTTTGTGAGCAAGATTACACAAGAACTACTGGACGGATTTCCACGAAACTTGGTAGAAGAATGGGCCTTGGCCCTGAACAGACTCCAATAAATTTTGGTGCGGATCCGGATAAAGGTGCGGATCCAGGATTTGTTTGTTTGTTTTTTTTTTCACTTTCTTGAACATTGCGAGATAGGGCGTTTTTCGACATTTTCGTAAATTTTTCAATGAATATTGCATGGATCTTGCTGAAAAAAAAAACTCAGGCATATTTGGGATGTTGGTATCTACGAATGTGTACAGTTTGGCGCGGATCCATAAATAATTTCGGATCTAGCGGCTATAAATATGCTTTTATGGGGGGGGGGGTAGTCCTTTTCCTGGTGCATGTTG
>JAGKTI010042727.1:0-10065 GCA_018397915.1 Birgus latro
TGTCTCCGTCATTGTCACGATCCCCCTTCCCCCTTTTTATACAATCCTTTTCGTCTGAATTCTCTACGTTGTCGCACTCTAGCTTTGGACTGTCATCCTCTCGCGGTTTAGTTCCTTCTGAAACCGCTCAACGTATTTTATTACATGTTGGATTTTCATTGTGTGAATAAATTGACCAATTTTCCTCCAGCAATTGCATTAGTTTCATTAACTGAATACCGGCAGATTAATTTGCTTCTTGATGGCAGCACTGGTGGGTAAGGGTTGTTCTTGGGCACATGCAATAATTTGTCTGTCTTGGTCTTGTGCTAGGAGGGGCTCTATTTGGCAAATTATCTTCGGTCTGCCTCTGTCTATATCGCTTATCTATCCGTTAACTGTCCTCCTCGATGTTAAGTTGCCGGGAGATCTGTCTTGCTGGAATATTTGCTAAATAAAGAGCAATAATCTGCTTGCACTGATAGGTTATTGCATCGTGTTGACGATCCATCTTACTACAGCACTCACGGGCTCACGGTTGTTGCCTCACGAGTTCTCCAGCGTAGACATCCCGCATAGAGATTTAAATGTGGATAGTAATATATTTTTAGATGTGTATTTTTCCGAGTTGATGGCGTTCGTAATTCCGACATAACCATTATTTGTGTGATTTATGTTATGGGACATTATTTCTTCAGTATTGTTGATTGAGAATGTAAAATATATATCACGAGAGTTTCTCCGCATTTTAAAGCCGAAAACTTTCAGCGATAGGCTGTGCGTTTCACATTCTTTCGTACCACTTAGCCTCAATTTTGTATATTGTGGTTTCCTCTTCCGTAATGCGATATATACACGGTAAAAACGCTAATATATTACGTTTTGGTGTTGTCTACCTAAATACCGCTCTTTCCAGTGTGCAATATAGAAAATATAATTAGGCTGCGGCAGTTGCCAGATACCACTTTTTGAGCGAAAGGTACTGGGAATCGGGTCATCACTTCTTTGGGCAATCGTACGGACAAAAAGGACAAACTACAACTCTACATCCTTTCCACAGCACTAACTATAATTTATTGTAACAGCTCATGAATCAAGATGGAGAGATGACAGTTTGACGTCAGGTCAGAGTAATAGCAGTATACAGACTGTGGGCAATGTTCAACTGTGAAAATTTACCTCACCAAAGGGAAATGTCAAGAGTGATGCCTACTTATTTTTAAAGGTTTAAGTCTGTCCCTCACCCTGCACCCACCTTTACCCCATCCCCCGTGCACTACAGTTATGAATGCCCGGCCATGGGAACCTTTGCTTGCCACCTTTGCTTGTGTTGTAGGTATCGTAAAATATGTATAACAGAAATCTTTTCGGATGTTTATTTCCACTTTCTAGTACTGATACACTTGTAAAGATTGCTTGCGTGTGATTATTAATCAGTAATTATTTACATATATAAGTGAGAATTCTCTAACATATGTCGAAATAATAATAATAATAATAATAATAATAATAATAATAATAAATATGGTAATAATAATAAATCGTAGATAACTGAACATACCAGGGATTTCTCTGTACCCCCAAAAAATAAATAAATAAATAAAAAGGAGATTCAATACATTACCCAGATGAGTGCCTTGTTTGAAACGCAAAAGTGTCAAGTGAAAAACTTTACATCTTATACAGCACATCTAATAGATTTCCCGTTTTTGAAGAATATTGCTTGTAAGTTACCAGAATGTTACACCTGTGTTTGCTCAGTGCCTGGAAATATAGAGGGTCATTCTCAGTTCTTTTCCTATAGATCGACAAGCAAGGAGGCCAAAAGAGTAAGAGCATTATATTTTTTGCTTATAGCATGAAAACTTTTTCACTTAAAACCATTAGCAATGGGACTTCCTTTTAAAAACTAAAGTCTTAATACCCAAAATGATAGTTTTTTATCATAAAATAAATATTTCGGAAAGAAGAGCTTAGGGGCAACCATCTATTCAGACTATGGGCGATATTCTCGTGCGAGTAGGAAGATTACTAACACCGCTTCCTTACCGGTTTATTTTTTATTCAATTCCGCAACGATATTCTTCTGTGACACTAGTGTAGTCTATATCGACACTAAAAGGTTATAAGAGACAAATGAGATGATACTGATGGGTAATCACGAAATAAATCGCTAAGGAAGATGTGCTAAGGAAGTTCTTTAACCAACGGGAATACGAGACTAACAGTGGTTTCTTATTTCGTTCCTGGCTGAAGCTGGACAATATTCACCTTCACCAGACGTCTCAGAATCGACGGGTTAACGTGTCCTCCTTTAGTGCTGTTAAGCGTCTTGTGATAATTGTAAGTCATGAGAGGCGCCCAACATGAGTCTTGACCTTTGCACACAGGACACATCAGCATTTGTGGTCTTTGGTGTACATCAGAAAACATTACACGTGTTGGGAAGAATATGCAGGTGGAGCGACCATTTGGTATTGGCCTTGGAAATAAAACTGGAGCAGCACCACCAAATGGGTCGTGGCCGCAATGGTCATCTGTAAAGACATTAATAACGTGTATGGCCGTGTATAAATTATCGTAGATAACAGTATATAAGAACTGTCAATCCAAAATCCATGCAACCAAATATTTTTAATTCAAGGACTGTAATGAGGACATTTTATTGGGCTTATTAGGGTGTGAAAGGTTAGAAAACATTCGAACTGGATTTTTGTCATGTGTGAACTGGTAGGTAATGTTTTGGGTAGTATCTCTCTGTCAGTGCCTGTCTGTGTATCTGTCTGTCCAAATCTTCGGGCTCCAAATATCAACGCTTTAACTATAAACCTCATTTTTTCCCTTTGCTGGTAGCTATTAACCATATCGAGGTCAAGTGATTAACAATGGTCATGGGTCAAAGGTCATAGTCACTGGAATGACATCTACTCAAGCGGCAGTAGACCATTCTAGGTGATTTTGCTATTAATACTCTGAATACATTTATTGCAATTAATGTATAGCCAAATCAAAGAGTATGGGAATAAGAAGGTAGAGTGTTTCTTATTCATATTTTTTATACATTGCATTCTTCAGTTCAGAATTATAAATAAATATATAAATAAATAATGAAACACCGAGAACTCGGGTCCCAAGCTGTCGATGCAAAGCGTCACTTGGTATGCCTCCGACAAGCCTTGCACACGGACTCGCCATACAACCTCCTTGACAGGGTTCATTGTGGGTTTAAATGAAACTAAAGATAAACTAAGTCGATTCCATATGACCTTCACCTTTTACCTCTTGACCTTGCTGACCTTATCAACTCATTGTCCCTTCATACTTTATCAGTGACAAAAGTTTGCTCGATATCTGCCCAGTGGTTCAGCAGATATCGCGCCCACAACCATATGACCTTCACCTTCGACCCATTACCCAAGCTGACCTAATCAGTTCATTATCTCCTCATACTGCATCACTAACAAAAGTTTGGTGGCAATCCATTGAAGGGATCAGGATATATCACACGCACAAAAGTGTTACGGATGTACGGACCAACGTAACTCCATATGAACTTAACCTTGGAGCCCTTGATATTGCTGACCTATCCAGTTCATCGTCAATTCATACTATGTCACTGACAAAAGTTTGTTGAAATCCGTTGACGGGTTCAGGAGATATCGTTCCTAAAAGGATATGACCTTGACCATTGACCCTTTGACCTAGGTCACCTAATCAGTTCATCATCCCATACTGCATCACTGACAAAAGACTGGTGGAAATCTGTCGACGGATTCAGGGTACATCGTATCGTGTCCAGAAGAGTGTTACGGAAGTACGGACCCACGCACGCACTGACGGACAGACCAAGCTCTTAATGCCTCCTCCATCACAGGTGAGGGGGAGGTGTATAAGTAAGTAAATGAATAGACAGCATTTTACCGGGAGGAGGTTGGAGCGGGTCCGTGTGTAGAGTCCACAAGGCCTGATGGTCAGTGGCTGCTCGCTCAGTCTTATCAGTCTCACTACCTGTAAAAACCACCACCAGCGTCCTGAGTCACAGGTGGGCATGACACTGTTTATATTCCTACCCAACTCGTTTATTCACTTGCACAGCTCTCAAACACTTTGTAATCATAGTGAACATTAGAGCTGAAAAAAAAATCAGTGACTTCCGAAAACTTTTGGCTTCGTTGTATAACTGTTTATTAAAACTGACACTGATTATTACCTATAATATCCCTGGAGGACAACGATTACCTGAACATAACACCCATAACCGCATCACTTCCAGGTATATCCCAGACAATGGACTAAATGGTAATATGAGATTAAACACATAAATATATAGTTTATGACAAAATATTCCAATATCAATAGCCACTCTCCCGACATGAAACACACACACACACACACACACACACACACACACACACACACAGTTCGATATTTTCCATGACAGCAGGCAACATTTCACTTTTACATACCTACAACAGAGACGAATAGATGAAGTATTAGTACCAACGGATCCTTTCAAATCAAAATGCAAATCTTAAAATGAAACCATTAAGAAGTAGAATGTTTCTATCTTCTGTCAGACGCTTTAATCCCGTTAGATGTGGCCACAAAGCGTCTCCATGACGCCCTGTCGTCTGTCATTTCGCTGCTCCCCCCCCCCAATTACCCCCCCCCCCTCTCTATATGACTCTCTGCTCCATCTCTCCATCATATCCTCGGTCTCCCTCTTCCTCTCCCCCTTTCCACGTCATTCACGTACACTCTCCTCGCTTGTCTCTCACTCTCCTTCCTCACAACATATCCTCAGTGTATTTGTCCTAACGCTTCCTATGGCATCCTCTTCCACACCACAACCCTCCTTAATTTCCTCATTTGTCAGTCTATCTCTCCATGTAATTCAACATGCTTCTCTCAAACAGCTAATTTCCACTCGTCTCATTCTTGACTTGTTTCCTTCCAGTTAGGTCCGCGCTTAGCTTCCATACATCGGTATCACAATACCACAGTGGATGCTGAGTACTGAATAGTTTATAGTCATTTGTACAGATAGAGGCTGTGTTGCTCATTAAATTATTTACTACCACATCTCCCAGAGATATTAAATAGTACTGAAAGGGGTGTTTGATATTGTGTTGGGCAGAGGCGGGGGCGGTGAGGGGGGTATACAAACAAAGTGTGAATTTTTGTTGAGGGATTAAAAAAAAAAAAAAGCGACATTTTTGTGGAGAGGGGGGTACAAAAGTTGGAAACAATTTTCCATTAAGTCACATGCACCTCACCTCAGCCTCCACCTGGTCATCAAACACGGCAGCCTCGTGAGGGGAGGCCGCTTCACCCAGTATCCTCAAGGGCGTCGCAGCCTGAGGAGGACAAGTTATTCATTTAGTTGAGGATTTTGAAACTTTAACCCACAGACCCAGGGACACTCTCCTACGTAAATCTTTCCATCAGACGATTTTACTACTCTTCAGAGTAACTTTGAACTTTAGCGATTAGATATAAGCTTAATAAAACCCCCAATACGAGAGGCCTTTCCTGGACTTGAATGAAATCGTCATAATACAACAAGAATATACCAAGAAGTACGCCACCCGGACCGATGCTCTTTGATGTGTGTGAAGGGTTGCAAATTATACAGACATTTAAGTTTTCTTCCTGGAAGTACTTTTTTTGTGTTCAAGGGGTGTGAAAGTATGAATATAGAGAGACCACCAGCTTGACACAAAAATATTATGAAAAATAAAGATAACCGAAAGTAACAGTGAATCCACCAGTATTATCAGTTTTGTTGGGCAACCTGTGGTAGCTCAAAATTATGCTTTTAAAAAGAGTAACTCAGAACAGAATAAGACAAAATATGGAGGAAATTTCTTTGCCATGACTTATTAAAACCTACAGCATTCATTAAAAATATATAGACCGTGATTTTGAAAGACTTACTCATGGTATTTTAAAATAACTCAAAGGAATTGTCTTATAAAGTACACACACACACACACACACACACACACACACACACACACACACACACAGAATTTAGTACACCTGCACTTACAGATAAACAGATAATAAGACATACATACATTCATACATACAAACCGACACAAAACACACACACACACACACACACACACACACACACACACCAGAAACAGGTACTGTGTACACATTTCCTTACCTCCTGCTGTAGATGGTCAGCCACACTCCCCAGCACATACATGATCCCGATGCTGGCGAGAACAACAAACCAAAAATGCCAATAATATGTCAATGTATATCTGGACGTCAGCAAGAAAAATGACAGCATCACAGACATAACCATCTCCACCGTGGCAGTGAAGATGGGGAAGGAGATGAGAGACTGCAGGTGGTTGTGTAGGCGGTGGAGGGTTAGGTAACGATGGCGGAGGCTGCACAAGGCTTTGGCCACAGACACTTGGGGTTGGTTGTTCTTTGGGTCCCTGGATGACAAGAGATCCTTCAGGGCTACTTTTGTGCCCTTTAGGCCGGCCAGGAGCACAAGGGACGCACTCACGCTCAGTAACATTCCAAAACTCGTAATCATTCGCAATGATATCGCTGAATATAATATAATTAGTGCCTCGAGACTGATCGGATTATTTCTTAGGAAAATGTCTATGGTCCAGCTGAGTTCAGCAAACATAGTGAGAGCAGTGTCAAGAAGTACCAAGACTATCCATATGATACACTGCATGAGACTGGTTTTGCTGCCCTCGAACACTAGAGGTGTTTGAAGGTCAGCAAGTAAAGTGCTGAAGCTGCGACTTTTCACCCAGAAGAACACCAGTATTGTCAGGGAAACTATGACACTGATGATGATGAACACTGTATCAGTGATAAAGAAGAGATCTGGGAACAGGGCGATCATCCATGGTACCATAAAACCGACTGAAAAAGATAAAAAATTCCTTCAGTTTTTTATTTATATATTTGGGTCCATGATTAATGCTTTTCTTTTCATATGACAAACTATTGAGTCTCTGTACATATTTCTACTTCTGGTTACATAATCATCGTTTACAAAGTCTGGTTACAGAAGATTCCCATTTCTTGTAATACTTACACTCATATTTGACGACGTAGATGCCAGTGAAGGTCGGTGTGATGACGAAGGCGGCGAGGGCGATCATGGTTTTTTCCAGCGACCAGCGACGCCCACGGCCACCATCAGGCAGCAGACCCAACACCACCGCCACCCACTCCACCACACACATCATCACCCGCAGCACACGTCCACCCACTGCAAGTGTAGTGTCCACCTCGTCTGCACTCAAACCTCGTCCATCCTCCATCTTGTTCACGTGCAATCCACTCTTAGCCTCTGTCATGTGTGTTCTGAAATATCTGGGAGAAGGGGGAGCTGGATCTATTACGGAAATATTGAAATGACCCGGCTGTTTCTGGCTCATGAATATGCTACACAGTCCCAAGTATAAGTGTGTTCAATAAGAAAAGCGTACACTCCTAGATACGCAGTAAGGGCACCACACCTAAAAGTCTGCATCTTACCATTTGAGAAAACTCGATCATTTTGCCGATGTACAAGGCTATTACTTTTGGAGACAGTTTTTGCATGCACAGAGGGCATGTAGAAGAACAAAATACCCACGATAGTATTGACACTAAATCAGTATGTGTGTTTGCATATATATTTTTTTTTATATGTCCGACTCTGGGCACAGGCTTCACAGCCTGATATCAAGGCCCAGCAGTCTTCCTACATACCATACACCTCTACATGTCTCCACTTCGGCACTAACACCCACCGTCCATATTGAATACATGCTAGGGCTGTCTCATACAGGACTGGTGTATTGGTACTAGCGGGGTATTTTTACGACATGTCGACGGGTCTTCTGGTAGATCAGTAAAACCAAATTTAATGAGATTCAAATCCGTAAACTGTTCTCTGACGCAGCGGAGATTTCAACCTGGGTCTGGTAGGACTGCAGGTCACCTCTCTACCGATTGAGCAATGATGTATGATGTGTGTATGTATGTATGATGTGTGTATGTATGTATATGTGTATGTATGTATGTATGTAAGTGTGCATGTATATGTGAGTATGTATGTATGTATGTATGTGTATGTTTGTATATGTGTATGTGTATGTACGGTATGTATCAAAACTTCAAATCCTGAGAAACGTTTAATGCCAAACTTTCCACACGCAATAACTGGGGTTCAGTGGTTTTCGAGTTTGGTCCAGATCGGTGTGCTTTGAAGGGGTGTTTTGACCACTCAGCAAAGCCATTGCACGAACACCCTAGGTGGACAGAGCAGTCTTATAAACCCTCAGTGGTTAATTATAGAGTAGGCAGATTTTTATACCTCACTGAGGTGTTACTTTTGTTGCTTATCCCCGGTCTGTCTGGCCGAGCACACCCGACGGCCACAGGTAAACTACTACTTCTGTGGCGCCGCCCTACAGATACTGTACAGTATATGCACCATGCAGGAAACCGACACCCCCATGTGATAAGCAGCCCGTCACCTGGGTCAGTGCAGGGTTCTTCCCCACGGCGAGGTGCAGGGAAACATGAGGATGTCTGGCTCCTGGGTGGACACCACAGTTGAATTGCTCCATCCAGGCTTTACAGCGTCATCACTTGCAGGCTCCTCCTCAGCGCCTGACTGAAGTGTCAACGCGAAAAAGGGAGTGTACAACCAGCTGGCTTGCCAGAATGGTGATCGTTTGACCCTGAGTCCGCTGAAAAGGTGGACGTAGGGGCTTTACCAATTTATTGATGAGTAAAGATTTTTTTGTTTTGTGTGTGTGTGAATGGCTTGGGCTCCCGTGCGATACTAAGGATCTCCCGGTTTGCTGTCGATAATGTATTGTGTTTTATCGTAGAGAAAAAATTTGTTGCATCAGCTCTTCAATCAGACTGATATCAACTAACATACTACCAATACTGTGACGGAAATCGATCCCGGGACTCGCATATGAAAGCCAGCCAGCTTTTCACCGTTCCACGACCAGGTGAAAATTGTCGTACCTTGTCACATACTTATTCGAGTATTCAAGGTACGCCGCCCCCTCTTTGGGCCTGAAGTGAGAAGAGACAACCCCTGGCATTTAGACAAATAAAAGCTTTTAATTATACCCAGAGCACATCCGGCAGGTCAGTATGATGAAATAACCTTGTATTAGCACAGGGATATAAAACAGTGACTTATCAGAAGTGCTTTTGGTAGGATTACAAACTTCTGCTTGCCCGAGTGCCAGGGTAATATCACTGACCTTTCAGGGCCACAATCGATGGTGAAGCTACCTAAGTTACAAGGTATGTGACAAAGTGAAGCAACTTTTACCTGGTGGAACAATGAAAACCTACCTGGGTCTCACCTGCGAGAAATGAATTGGATTCCCAGCAGAGAGACGGTAATATATTAGTAGATCCTTTCTTTTTAATAGTATTTTTTTTAATCAGACTGGTAACAGAAACAGCCATAGTAAAAATCTCGTAAGTGAAGCAGTACACTTTTTGTTATGTTTGCCTACGATGGGGTCTAATTGCATACCGTACTCGAGGCTCAGAAGGACAGGGCACCGGAGCAAGGCAGGTGAGAGCGGCGGAGCTGGGGAGCAGAGGTGGAGTGAGTGGGCAAGTGGCGTTTGGCTGACTGGCTGGCACACTCAATCCCACATTCCCACCACGTATTGTAATATGACTACACTCTAACGCCATGACACTCACAGAATATTCATACCATAGAGTGCCCTGTTGCACTCTTGGCACTTAATGTTATATACTGATCACTTTCACTGAATGTCAGATCTCTGGTAGAATCGTTTTCTGGCAATGATTTGGACCAGTTTTGTTGGGGGAAGATACTAAATGAATGTCTTAGCAAAAATCTTCAGTGATTTGATTTCAACATAAGCTCAGTAAATAAAAGAAGAAAATAGGCGTCACCTTAATGAAATTACTAAAAGACATCTTTTCGTCAGTTGCAAGAAAAGAAGAAAGCGAATAAGTTAAGAATAAAGATGATCTAGCATTATAGCACACAAGCCACCGATGCTAAAGACAAAACTTATGATGCTGTAAACTAGAATATAT
>JAGKTI010042729.1:0-10064 GCA_018397915.1 Birgus latro
CCCCCCCCCTCCACCTCACTCACATACACTCTCCTCGTCAGTATCATCCTCTCCATGTGGCCAAACCACTTCAGTGTGTTTCTCCTAACGCTTCCTATCACATCCACATCCACACCACAATGCTTCTTTACTTCCTCATTTCTCAATCTCTCTCTCCATGTGACTCCTCCACATGCTCCTCTCAAATAACCCATTTCCACTGCTCTCACTCTCTTCTTCTGTCCCTCCAACAAGGTCCAAGCTTCCATACGTTAGAGTTGCTATCACAATACTGCAATGTAACTTTTTCTTTTCCCTGCTCGCTTCCCTGTTTCTTATTACTGCTTTCAAGGAATCAGCAACCTTTCTTCCTTGTTGTACCCTTTCAAACACTTCACCCTCTAAACTTTCATCCTTACTCATAATACCACCCAAGTACTTAAACGGACGCACATTTTCCATTTCCTCCTCATCCAACCTCACTGTACATTCACTGACTTCACTTTTCTCGAAGACCATAACTTTACTCTTCCCTACATTCACCTTTACATTCCGTTTCTTACACACTCTCTCAAACTCATCCACAAAGCCTTGCAGGTCTCCTTCGTCGTCACTTAACACAGTATCATCTGCAAACAACAACAGAGAGTTTCCAAACACTGCCCTCTCTCATTAGGGCCGCTTCAACATCCACTGCCCTGCCATGTATCTCTTTTATAACCTCATCCATATACAGATTGAACAACAATGGAGACATGACACATCCCTGTTTCAATCCAACCTTCAAACAGAAAAATTCACTCTTCACTATCCACAAGCACTGCAGCCTTAGAACCCTCATACGTACTCTTCACGGCATTCAGCAACTTCCCATCTACTCCATATATTCTTAATACTTTCCACAATCCTTGTCTATCCACCTTGTCATATGCTTTCTCCAAATCCATAAAGGCGCAAATAACTTCTTGCTTTTCTTTAGAAACTTTTCCACTAAAGATCTAAGAATATCTGATCTATACAACCTCTTCCCTTTCTAAAACCTCCCTGTTCTCCAACTAATTCCTCTGGTATTTCCTTAACTCTGACATTAAGTATCCTACCATATACTTTTCATATTACACTAAGAAGACATATGCCCCCATGATATACCTGACTTCCAATCCTCCGAGACTCAACCTTCCTCCCAGGCCAATCTGCATGCCTTCCACATCCTTTCTACTACTATTTCTCCCCCATGCTTCCGCATTTCACCACACACTCCATCAATTCCTGGGGCTTTCCCCATTTTAACTTTCTACATTGCTTCCACAACTTCCATTCTACTGATTTCTTCCTCTCTTCTCACATCCCTCCGTCTCCCAGCCATTCCCCAGCCATTTACACTCGCATTACTTTCATTCTCTATGTTCAACAATTCTTTAAAGTGTTCTCTCCATCTGCTCACTTTTACTCCCATCTCCACTAATAATCTATCATTTTTATCTTTCACTCCCCAACTAACTTCTTTGGCGCCCTGTCTAACTCTCTTTACCTCTTTCCAGAACATTTTCTTAAGAATGTAATGAGAATAAAATGAATAGATTATAGCATGGAAAACACTGTTTGGAAAACTGGTTAAATTTGTTTTGGTGTATGCCCCACAGGTTGATTTGGATGATGATAAAATGGAGAGGGTTTGGGATGATTTGATATGCGAGGTTGGTGGTAAGGGGAACAATGAGATGGCCGTTCTGAATGAGGATTAAAACGGTCATGTGGCTGCTGCAGCTCATGGATATGAAGGGGTTCACAGGAAATGCGCACATGGTATGAGAAACGAAGAAGGTGAAACGATACTATTGTATAGGCTGACGAGGCAAAGAACATGATTGTGTGCAACATGCTTTGTAGGAAATGAGATGATAGGCTAATTATATAAGAGTCTGAGAGTAACAGTAGCCACACTGATTATTTCCTGATCAGGAGGGTTGACTGTGATGCATGTTAAAGTGGAGATTGTGTGAAGCAACACAAGGTACTGGTATGTGACATGCTGCTTAAGGAGTAGGTGATGAAGACAAGGGCCTACAAACCCAGGTGGAAAATATGTAAGCTGAAAAAAACAAGCAATAAAGGATGCCTTCTAAAGCGAGATGAGTAGAATGGTGGCAGAATAGGGTGCTGTAGACAGAGTTAATGAGCTGTACACAGCTCTCAAAAACAGTTTCATTATAGTTACTGATTCAGTGTGGATGGCCAACAGGCCCACTAAAACAAGGCTGCATGGTGGTGAGATGCGGGTGTAGAAGCCGCAGTTCAGGAGTAGAGAAGATTTCCCCGAGAATGGGAAATGGGTGGTAACAGAGAGGAATACCTGGATGCCAAGTGTCAGGCCAAAAAAGATGTATACAGGGCAAAATCTGTGTCTCAGACTACATCTAGATAGCCTCAACAGTGCCAAAAGGAAGACTGCAATTTAAGATGGCAAATCACATGGAGAGAAAACCAGGACATCAAAAGTAAGCAATGTGTGAAGAACGATGAAGGAAAGATAGTGGTGGACAGCGAGGGTATTAAAGATGCTCAGAGTGTGCATTATAGCCGGTTGCTGAATGAGGTGTTGGACTAGAACAGGGAAGGTTTGGAGTCAGTGGATCCAGTGTTTGGCCCATGGTCTTCGATTGATGTTGCTACTGTGGGCAAGGCAATAAGCAGGAAGCAGTTGAGGAGGGTAGGGTGTGTGTCTGGGATGACTGCTGAAATGCTGAAGACATCAGTAGATATGAGAGTGGGTTCAGTTGCTGAATTGATAAATTCTACTATATATGAGTGTGCTGTCTCAGATGGTTGCCTGAAGAGTGTGACTGTAAATGTGTATAAGGAGAAGGGTGAGACCCTCTAAAGTGGAAATTTTATAGATAGATTTTTTAAAGGCATAAATCTTTTGGACCAGATAATGAAGGTATGGAGAGAGTCCTGGAAGGTATGAAAAGGGAAAGACTGAATACTGATAAGATACAGTATGGGTTTATGCCAGGCAATGAGGCCATTCATGCAATATTCATTGTCCGACAGCTTCAGGAAATATATACTGGAAAGAAAAGGGAGCTGTACTTTGTTTTGTTGATTTGGAGGAAGCTTTTGACAGAATTCATAGTGAGATAGTGATGTGGGTAATGAGAAAGCTTGGGATCGCGTAATGGCTGGTTAGAGCAGCTGTAGTAATGTACAAGGGTGCTTGGACCCAGAAGAGAATGAACTGAGATTTGAGTGAAGAGTATTTCGTGAATGCTGGGGTGCATCTGGGGTCAATCTTGAGCCCCTTATTGTTTATGATGCTTGCAGCTCTCTCATGTAATTTTAGATATGAACACTGATGGGAGATGTTGCATGCTGATGATTGTGAGTTGACTGCGGAGAATAAAAGGGAGGTGGGGTGCGAGGACAGATTTAATAGAAAGTTAGAATGGGCCACAAAGGTTTGAGGGCAGACATGATAAAAAAAGATGATACCTAGGGGTGGTGGTGGTACTGTCAAAGCAGAGGGAATGAGGCCACATGCAGTTTGCCACAAGTAACTCCAACCTGTGTGAAAAGTAACTCCAACTTGTGCAGTGTTCGTGATAAGTGATGTTGCAGTATTAGAGGTAGGCAACAAAATAATGCCGATTTCGTATGCGCGATGCGTTGGGGAGGACATGTAGAGATTGACAGGCGTGAAAGGAATGATCGTGCTGGAGAATCTCTTGAGTGCGTGGAGGAGTTTGTTATCTAAGAGTCATTATATGTTGGGGGATGGGGCAGGAGTTAGTTCTGTGACCAGGCTAAGCAGTAGGTGGAGGAAATAATGAGCGCTGTTGCCTCCCCTGACACAGAGAGGGCTCTCCCTCCGTGCAAAGGGCTCCTTGTATGCAGGATGTTAGGAGTGTAATGCTGTATGGTAGTGAGACCTGGGCAGTAAAGGCAGAGGATATTCGTACACTGAAACACACAATGATAATGATTAGACGGATGTGCAGCGCGTACTTAAATGAAAGGCCTGGTTACAATTGCGACTAAAGAACTAAGATGAAGGATGAGACTTGAATGTACTCGTATTAGTGTTGTCGTGAGAATGGGTAGACCGAGATGGTTTGGGCATGCTGAGAAGATGTAAGATTACAGCTCGATACGGAAGGTGAGAGGTGTGAATGTCGCAGGCAGGGCTGCGGGAGGCAGACCAAAACCGACCTGGGACGAGGGCAGTGTGTGACCTCAGGGATAAGGACTGAATAGGGAAGCTGCTAGAGATCGAGCAGCATGGAGACCTGCCATTAGGCGACAAAGACAGACATATACAGGCCTGTTTGAGCCTTTATAAAAAAAAAAACTAAACAAGCATCATACATGAGTAGGCCTGTACACACATATGCACATAATCAAAATAACACACAAACACTATCAATATTCATAAGGTTATATTGAAAGTGGCATAAGAAGTTTCGTAATGCCTTTTCCATAGCGATTTTCTCTGCATATAACATCTTGATATCCACTTGAATGTTCGCTCTATCTCTTGTCGACATACAGCAGTTTACACGACAATCTGAATGAACAGTAGTTGAAAAGGGCTAAATAAGCAGCTTAGGAAGAGATGCGACAACCCCTGTGCCATCCTAGATACACATCACAACTGTTACACTAAAAATTTCCTCCACACCAACATACACACCTTGACTTCTTCCTAAAAATAACAAAATTCTTATATTCCTTCTGGTTCGAGACGATTTTACAACAACTTTTGCCGGAATTCTCGTCAGATAATGCTCCCAAACACCTGTTGCTAACCAATTTATTTTGCTTATTACACATTATTATTCTTTTTCTTATTATAAAAATCCTTCCTATATCACCATACTCTGCATAAGTAACGTACAAAGGGATATTAACCAGTATATCCAAAAATATATTGCTAAGGAAGAGGTCCTATTGAGTGTCCTTAACCGACGAGAATGCCAATCTAAACGAAAATGACCTAATTAATCTAACCTTGCTATCTTGAGGCGATTTTATTCAGGTTAAGAGAGCAGCAGTGAAGGGGTTAATGTAGGCTGTGGCCGGTATTCTCGTCGGTTAAGGAAGCCCCCTGACGTCTTTTCCTAAGCGATTTCTATCCATCTATTGCCAGACTCCTTACCACCGTAAGGGCGGACCACAAACAAATCTCCATGTCGTCCTGTGCCCCGCCATTTCACTGCCCTCCCTTCAGCTCACACACCCCCCTCTCTCATATACCTCTCCACTCCATCCCTCCACCTCATCCTCGGCCTCTCCCCTCCCTCTCCCCCACTCCACCTCACTCACATACACTATCCTCGTTAGTCTCGCTCTCCTCGTTAGCCTCTCGTTCTCCATCCTCTCCACACGGCCAAACCACCTCACTGTATTTCTCCTAAAGCTTTCTATCACATCCACAGCCACACCACAACACTCCTTCACTTCCTCGTTTGTCAGTCTCTCTCTCCATATAGTTCCACATGCTCCTCTCAAATAACTCATTTACACTGCTCTCTCTCTCGGCTTGTGTCCTTCCAACAAGGTCCAAACTTCACTTCCATACGTTAGAGTTGGTATCAATTCTATCAAGCGGCGACTTTTTTACTTTCATGCTCACTTCCCTGTTTCTTATCACTGCTTTCAAAGAACCATCAACCTTGTTGCACTCTTTCAAGCACTTCATCCTCCAAACTTCCATCCTTACTCATCATCTACGCAATTACTTAAATGCACTCATATTTGTCATTTCTTCATCATCCAACCTCACTGTACAGTACATTCAGTGAACATTTTTATCGAAGACAATAACTTTCCTTTTTCCTACATTCGCCTTTAGAGTCATGTTTTTTAAACACACAAACCCAGACTCATTCACCAAGCCTCGCAGTTTCCCTTCTTATTCATCTAACAAAACAGTATCATCTGCAAACAACAGTACACGAAGTATCCAAACGCTGCTCTCTCTCATTAGGGCCGCTCCAACATCTACTGCCCTACCTTGGATCTCTTATCCAAACGCTGCTCTCTCTCATTAGGGCCGCTCCAACATCCACTGCCCTTTGTTTGTGGAGATTTGCCTCCTCCTTGAGGAGGACACGGGCAAACACAGAGCCCGTAAGAGAAAATGCACTAAGCTAGTGCAAGCTAAAGATCAGCGGGGAGGCGGGTAGAATTTAACTACTTCCAGTAGAACATGGGCGGGTGTCAGTGCTAAGACTCCCGCAGCATCTGCAAGGTCGGCACCACTGCGGACAAGCCGCCAGCCAGGACGAGATCGCAGTCTTGTAGTAGCATGACAAGTCAGAATGTAATGGAGCAAAGGCTCCTCACTCTGCTTATGACAGTGGGGACAAGGTTGAGGAGCCTCACCAGACAACTGGCTAAAGCAAATGAACCCCAGTCGAAGTCGACGGAGACGCACAAGCAAGTAATTAGGCAGGCTCAAAGGGACATCAACTGTAGAATAAGACGTGGCAGTCGCATACCAGGTGGCGGACCGGGAGCCCTCCAACACCAAGGACTGATGATCGTCATGGGAAAGGCGACCGATTTTACTGGAAACCTTACGCAGTACATGGGATAGGCTGAGGCGTAGGTGAAAAGTTACATCAGGGAAGGAGCAGGCATCACGGGCAGCTGCATCAGCCCTCTCATTGCCCTCTATTCCAACGTGCCCCGGGAGCCAATGAAGTGTTATTGCACCTCCCCAGCGCTGTATAGAAGAGGCGATTGCAAAGATAGAGATGATAAGGTGGATGTTGTCATGAATGGTGGTCGCCTGCAGACCATGAATAGACGAGAGGGAGTCTGTGTTCAGAATAATACGTTGATGGAGGTGGTGTTCAGCATGGCGGAGGGCACCAAGTATAGCCACTAGCTCTGTTTGATAAGCTGATACTCCAGATGAGACACGCCACGACTCTACATGCTTACCCAGAGCAAAAGCAGCTCCAGCAGACCCGTCAGCACCAACTGAGCCGTCAGTATAATAGATGGAGGTATCGGAAGAAGAAAGCTCTGTCACCTGACGGATACCGTCCTGACGAAGAACTGCGGGTAAGGAGGCCCTGGGTCGTGTCTCTGTGGGTTCAGCAAACTGAAAGATGGGTAAGGCCCACGGTGGAGCAGTGGAGAATTCGAGGCAAGGCAAGTCAGGGTCACAACGAGCATCGTCGGCTATGCCAAGTCAGTGGACTATGTTGGCTGTGGTTATGGCCCAATCCCCCTATGGATGAGGATCAGGTGGCCCGCTTAGGATGCGCTGCAAGAGAGCAGTAACCTGGAGGTGAGGTCGACAACGACAGAGCTGGAGGACAACCGCCGAAGCCCGTGTCCAAATGCGATGTTGAAGGGAGGGAAAGCAGCTCTCCACACGAAGATTGACAAGGCATGTCCAGGGAGGTGCACCTAGAATAACTCGGAGAGCGGTGTTTTGGAAAACCTCCAGGGACTGACCAGCAGATGAAGAAAGCCCCGTGAGACAGACGGCACTGTAGTCCACTAAGGTGCGAATGGCGTGAATGTAAAATGCCCATAGGACGTACTATGATGCACCCAGGCTGCGGCTGGAGACGCTTTAAGTGCAGAGGTCCGTGTACCAGCACGCTCTCTCAAATATCGGATTTGAGGCCACCATCTAACCATACCCCGAGGTATTGATGCAGGCGTACAACGTCAAGCTGATGACCTCCAAGGAGGAGCGGATTTTGAGGGGGCCTGAGACCAAAAGGCATGCATTTTGTTTTGGCAAAATTAATCTTAAGGCCAAGTTCCTCACATTTCGTATATAGGCGGGAAAGGGCAACAGGAGCCTGATCATAACAGGTCCTCCTTGAAAAAAACAAGGGCTAAGTCGTCTGTGTAGCAGAAGAGGGTGACACCATGGCCATAATCCATGTTGATTAGCCCCTCAACAAGCACACTGAATAGGAGTGGGGTCAGCACACTACCCTGAGGGGTGCCATTTTCATGTGGGTATATGGGGGAAAGCCTGCCCCGATATCTGACGCAGGCAGCACGGTTTGAAAAGAAATCTCTAATCCACAATAGGAGCTTACCCCCCACCCCTTTTGCTGCAAGCGCTGCTTGGACTGCCACCGGGTTGGCGAGTTCAAAAGCCTTCTCGAGGTCGAGGAAGACAGCCATACCACGCCCATGTCGAGGCCCACCAAGAAAGGAGGCGAGACAGTGGGTAGCACTCCTGCCAGGGAGGTAGGCAAAGAGCCGTGGATGAAGCGGCCCCAGCCTCCACGACAGTCTAGCATGCACCATCCTCTCAGCTGTTTTTGCAATGCAGCTGAGAAGTGAGATGGACCGCATAGTAACAGGGTCGCGAGGTTTGGGTATGGGATGAATTATGGCTGTCTTCCAAGATCTCGAGAGTTGTCCGTCAGCCCAGGAACGGTTGAGCAGATCGAGGATACAAGCCTTCCCAGACAAGCCAACATGGAAAAGGAGAGAGTAAGTGAGGCCATCAGGGCCTGGTGCTGTATCCTGTCTGTGGTGCAGCGCTTTGTTCAGCTCCCCGATGGTAAATGGGCAGTCTGCACTGTCTGGCCGAGAGCAGGCTGCATCTATCAGCTTGGTGCATGGCCCTGCAAGGCGTGCTTGTGTAAGTTGAACCGTCTGTGGCAGATTGGTCGTGGCGGTACGGGCGGCAAAATGAGAAGCCAGGCGGCTGGCCTCCCCAAGAGGGTCATGGTGGGATGTCAGACGAGAGGGACATGGACCTGAGATGGAGTGAATCTTCATCCACATCTTCCCAAGCATGGAGTGGGAATCAAGAGACCGGCACCATCTGATCCACGCCTCTTCCAGTATGCGGCGTTTTTCTTGGGTAGCATGTCGCGAGACAGCTACGAGGTAGCGCCTATTAGGGGAGAATCGTCGCCGGTGGTAGTTCTTCCTTGCCACGTTAAGTTGATGACTGAGTTCCTGAACCCTCTCGTTATAATACCAGCCGTCTTTGTAGCAGACCGTGGAATGCCGACGTAGCGGGATGACTTCTGAGGCAGCTTGGTGGAACACTAGAGCCACCTGGTCAGCAAAAGACTCAAGGGTAGGTGGGAGGACAGTTGTGGCAAAGCAGTCAGTAACCACCTGCTCATATTGTGCCCAGTTAGCCCTACGAAAATCCCACCTTGGTGGAGGCAATGGGGGGGAAGGAAGCAGGGCCATGGGAAGGCTGACCGCAAGCACGACGTGATCACTTGTCAGAAAAGGGTGGAGTGACCATTCAGAGAGACAGACCAGGGGGTTGGAGAGGAAGGTCAGATCGTCTCTCCCTTCACCGATGTGAGTTGGAGCCGACACATCATTTAGCAGAGAAACCCCTGCCATTTAATCAAGAGCCATGGCAACATGCCGACCTGCTTCATTTGATGGATGGGGCGAAGACAGGATCGGGTGATGGGCGTTGAAATCCCCCCCAATAAGGAAGGAGTCAGATGTGGCATAATGGAGGAGCTCCCCGAGATCCAGGGTCCCGTCATGGCTTTTATAAATATTATAAATGGTTAAAGAAGTTGAGGCAAGCTGGAGGACAACTCCTTGTACTTCCACGCCCTCACCGCAGTAGATAGGAGGGCGGCACTCATTGTAAAGGTATGAAATCTCTAACGAGAATGGCACACCCTGTCGTGGCACCTCGGACCTTAGGGAGGAAATAGGCATTATATCCTCGGAGGTGAAAGGTAGTGCCGAGGGGAAGGAGCGTCTCCTGGAGTAGGAAGACGTGAATGTCCTCCCGAGCGGCTACTTCCTGGAGGTGGGGAAGCTTACTCCACGCCCCTAAACAATTCCACTGCAGAACACAGAGTTGGTTGGCACCCACTGGGATTGCAGGGGGTGTTCGGTCTCCTATTGGAGGTGTGGAGTCCCTCGCTCTTCCTCTATCGCTGCAGAGGTTGGAGTTGGCCCTGGTAAGTTGATGTCCAGGCAGCGAGGACGGCGCCCGGCCTCTACCACTGCTGAGGCTGGAGTCAGCCCTGGTGCGTTGGTTTCTGGGCTGCGAGGATAGCACTCTGCCCCTATCATTGCAGAGGCTGGAGGGGGCCCTGGAGAGATTAGAG
>JAGKTI010042731.1:0-10064 GCA_018397915.1 Birgus latro
TGGGTGTGTGCGTGTGTGAAGGTCACAGCCTTGCCCATAGATCGGACTATATGAGCTCTCAGCTCCCTTCCGGGAGGGTAAAAGCTGACGATCACTACCATCAAGTGATCCTGACCGACCCAGTGAGTTACACACACACACACACACACACACACACACACACACACACACACACACACACCGGGGTCAATACATACTATTCTCAATACACTGTACATACACATTTTCATTACCTTCACAGACAACAGTAGCTTTAAAAATCTGCATTTATGTTTGTATTCATAGTCAGATTAAGTAAACTTATTTCTCACATTAATAAGTTTGGTGTTTCCTGAACTTTATCGTATGTTTATCTCTGTCTCCTCGACAGAGAGGAGCCGGGAAGGTAATGAATTCCATATTCCATCGCTGTAGAATGAACAGAATATTTGTTATTGGCGGAAAAAAGGAAAGTAAGATAAAAACAAACCCCATAAGAAAATAAAACTTGAACTATGCTGGTATAATAAAACCACATGCAATGTGAACGAAATTAAATGTAATGATATGACAGTACAGTATAAATAAATAAATCACTACCTATGACCTGCTTCAGTCACTGACTGTTGTCCATATGCATCCAGTTGAGAGTTTATTTAGTTTTGTTATCAGTGTCACTCAGGTTTGTCTCTAATAATTTAAAAGGCACAGATTTGTCATTGAAGATATCATTGCTTTAATTTGTATCTGTATAATCTGGTATCTTACAAATAAATGAGAGTTTTGTTTGGAATACAAAGTCAATTTGGTGCACATTCAAACACATCAGGAATTGACCAATCAGAGCCCGGAGTATCGCACAGTGTTACCAATTCCACCTGTCCTCAGCTGGCAAAATCACCGAAACTGACTATAGTGTCAGGCTAGTTCGTGCCATTTTGGCATGGACCAGCCTTGCCTCATCCCCTTGGCACTTTCACCTTCAGTGGTTCCCTTGCATGTAGGCATCTGTAGTAGCCTAATGAAATTGCTGATGCAGCAGCAAAGCAGGCATTGACCTCCAGCATGTTGGTCTCCATGGCTCCTGACTCAGCCACATTCCTTACTCACATGTGGTGCATGTGTATCATACTGGAATGTAAACATAGCTACTGCCCTCCCTGCCTCCCACCTGGGGGGTCTTGCACTGACTCCTCTGCACATCTTTGGGCTTGCCACCCCTGTTGGGATGTTGATATTGCCATCACCAGGTTGTGGTTGGGCCACACAGGCCTCATACGTTTTTGGTGAGATGGAGCACCCTTTGGTGCCAATGGTGTCCCCGGGTTGAAAGAGACCGTAGAACGTTCCATGTTTTGGTGCCTGAGATTCCATGCCCTCTGCATACTCTTGAGAGATCACTTGGCATCTGCGTGATTTTTCAATCTGTCTCTTTACATCTTCTTGGGGGGGGGGGAAGTAATGGGGACCCAATGCGTCATGCAGTACATGTCTGACTTCATCAGTAAATCCAGGCAGTTCTCCCACATTTAGCATGAGGCCCTAGTCAGTTTGCTTTGGAAGAACATTGGCCATTTGCATCCACTGAAGACTCAAGAAGAAGAGGAATATTCAAGATATTGGGTCTATTGTAGTGCTTCATGGAAATGATGATTAAATGCCAAACAAAGTAAGTTTTGGGTGAAATCTTTAGTGATTGAGCTGTATATTTATGATAGTACAGTAAGACCTCACTATAACAGACTATTTGGGGCCCAAGCCAGTCCGAAAAATGCAAAACTCCGATAAAAGCGACATCCGGACTTACCCCTGCTAATCCGGACTTTTTCCGATACATCAGACATTAGTCCAGATTGCATCAGTGGTTTCCACCACCATTGCAGTACTGTACTGTGTTATACCTTCACTACATTAATCAAATGACATAATAATACTGTACTGTGCACTGAAAAACATGTCTTTTACTTGTCTTATTGTGGTGAACATAGCTGAAGTGGTTAGGCAGTCCAGACTGCTTTCTGGCTTTATCGGACTTTTTCCGATATATAGGAGTTTAGTCCGGTAGCTCCTCGAGTCCGATAAAAGTGAATTCTGGTCTATTGAAGTCCGTTATATCGAGGTTTTACTGTAATTTGGTTATTCTGTGATTAATCTAGGGTTATGACAAGAGTAAGAAAGACTAAGTACAGTAAGTTGTTGGTAGGATTTATATAACCTGTTTAGAAAATTGGCTACCCTTAAAAGTGTTGGATGACATGCCTCATAGGATGTGCATTAAAAGCCTTGGTCTTTCATCTTTCCCCCCCCTCCTCCTCCCTGTCATGGCTTTTCTTGATGTTCTACTCTCCTCCATATTTGGTGTATGCCCTACCCATCCTATTTTACTCCACTAAACTGCTTCTGTTAGGCCGTTTGTTTTGTAATCACATTATCCATTTGTGAAATGTAAGAGTGATATGGATCAGGGTTGCTGTTTCATGGAAATTGTCTGCTAATGTGGATAACAGTGCACAGAAAATTTCTATGCTACCCATTTATACTGTTTTTGAGCAATAAAAGAGATCATGACATGGTTAGGTGGCATTGATATGTGTTGTTATTTAGATCCCTTATAGTTAAACCAGTGAAAAATTTAATGTTTGTATATTATATCAACTCATTTATTATATGAAAGAATAAGTAATGGAACACTGTCTACCAGCACCCAGCCCTGATATCATTACTACTTTATGGATTCTTACTTAGGATAAATGCCGTCCATTAGCAATCATACTTACTTAAAAGTGTTGAAGAACTGCAGAAGGAATTCATTCCTTAAATCACATGGAGATGAACTGCAAACGAGTTCGTAATGGTAAGATGGCCACCAGTGTTTTCATGGGTTAGCTAAGATCTGTAATTGTCATAAAGTTATTTTCTTACTGGCTGTGGATAAATTGATGCAGTTTGTTAACTATATATTTTTCTATCATATAAGGATAAACTAATGAATGTACAGTAATTGTTATGTGGTTAAGTACTTCATTTTAATATCTGTTGGGTGTTGATAAAATGATTTCTCGTAGATGGTCACTAGTCACTATGTAGCTACTGAAGCTTTATTTTGATATCTTAATCATTTAACTTTCATGGACTTCACCCACGGTTATTATCATGTTACTTGTATCAACATCACGCTTTCTCCCATCGTGGCCACTAAACAAGAACGTGTGGAATAGTGACGTCAGAACTGATGTAGATTTACTGCAACATTGGGATGGGTAATGTTACAGGGTGGTGATGGTGGCAGTGGTATGTGTGCTGATGGTTGCCCCTACCTCTGCACTGTCTACAGAGGCACTTTCTTCACAGCTCTTCATTCTTCCTCTCACACATCAGAACTTCAGCTTCTTAACACCAGGTAAGGACAAACAGGAATACAAACATCCTTTTAGAAGCCATGTGGTGATGGATTTGATTAACCTATCACAATAGTGTAATAGATCTGGTGATAGGGTTATAGGATAGGGTAATAGGTCAGCAGTGTTTTTTTTTGTTTTGTTAGGTAGGTGGACACAATAATGCAGTTTATAATGCAAAAAGGAATGTGTATCTATATTTATCATCATCATCATTATATTAGGTGGTGACAACCATCATCCACTCACTTGATGTAGTGCTGCCTACTTTTTCCTTCATCTTTATCGTTCTTTTTCTGTGTCTGCCTTCCTTTCTTCCCATATCTCCCATAGGGAAGGCAGTGGCTTGATCGGTAGAGAGGTGGGCTGCACTCCTACCGGACCCAGGTTCAAATCCCGACTGGGGCAGGGAACAGTTTAAGGATTTGAATTTCATAAAAAGCAGACTTTACCGATCTACCAGAAGACCTGCCAACATGTCGTAAAAATACCCCTGCTAATACCAACACACCAGTCCTGTATGAGACAGCCCTAGCATGTATTCAATATGGACAGTGGGTGTTAGTGCTGAATTGGTGACATGTAGAGATGTATGGTATGTAGGAGGACTACTGGGCCTTGGGAGCTGGCTGTGAAGCCTATGCCCAGAGTCAAACACATAAAAAAAAAAAAATCTTTCCCATCACTTTTTATTACTCATCTTGCCTTTTCAGGTGGCTTTATATTGAGTGCCAAGCCTAATGATTTCCTGTAAGCCAGGAAACTATTTACAGTGCTGGGTTGTAACCATATAACCAACCCATACGTGTTCCGTATGTGTCAGCATGTGGGTTGGTTAAGGGTTAGAGTCTCTCCCTGAAAAACAACTACTGTAATTAAAAGTCAAGTGGCCACCCCTTGCTGGATTATGGCATCTGGCAGTTGATAGGTAGATAGATCAATATACTGGTAATCAAGAGTAGATGGAATCCAGAAACAGAAACAGTAAAGCTTTAAAGTTTCATTGTTGAGTAACCCGAATTTGTCTGGTCGAGCAGACCCATCAACCACAGGCAAGCAACTAACCCTTGCAAGGTCATCCCATGCAGTGAACTGATGTTCCCTCATGGAGGACAGTACCCCACCACAGTGAGTTATGGGGAATAGTGTGGAGGTTTAGTTCCTGGATGGATGTCACATTTTCATCTCTTCACTTGGTTAACAGGGGTGCCAGAGTAGACTCAACATCATCCCAGAGCATTGAAGTAGGAAAACTGTACTCTTTTAACTTTAGCTTGGTCACAGTTACAATTGCTCCATCTTGAATGTTGAGTAGAAGCAATAGATTAACACAAATATGATGCTAGTGAGGAAAAAGTGCTATGAAAATGATGTAGAGACATAATATTGTCTTTTTATGCCATTGAGGTATGTGAAATATGTTGCAAAAGGACAAAAATCCGAGCCAAGCTAAGGTGAAAGAATTATAGCAGCTGAGTGGTCAGCAAAATACTGTAAGAAACATCCATTCACTCAATGTTCAAGCCTTCCCTATTCATAACTTCACCTCAGAGATAAACCATTAAGTTTTCTGAAGTGCTTGATAATATTGAATATGATGATGATGATGATGATGTACCTAACAGGAGTGACATACCAGCCAAGCCTCAGGAACATGCCAGACCTTCCATCATGGCTTTGCTACTCCTACTCCCCTGCTGTCCACACTGGCTTTGTCTATGGCACTCCTCCTGAAGACATTACTGATTTCCAGGTAAGCACTAGCCAATGACAAAATGCAGTTTTAATGTACTGTGCAGTAGTTCAGTACACGGAGAAAGCTACCAGTGACGCGTTGTATAACATCAGCATTCTTTCTATACGTAGTTAGAAGTTTGTTACATTCATTTACAGTACAGTCACAGCTCACTATACGATAGGGTTACATCAAGTGAAAACACATCACATAATGATTTAGTTACTGTATAATGAGGTTGATATAGCATGGATGCAGTGGGGTTAGGGAGTGTGCCCTTAACCATGAAACCTAAATTTAAAAAAGCTTACCCTCTTATGCTTGCCCATGGTGCCCCTCAGTAGAACAACGCTTTCCACTATGGGTCATATCCTTGCCAGACATAATTTTGAAGTCACAAGTTTCAACATTTCACACACAAAAAGCTATCACTTCACTTAATATTTCACATTTCACTTATTGTTTTGCACTAACATTGTTAATTGGAGATATAGATGGTAATGATGATAGGCAGTACCATTTATTTATTTATTATTATTATTATGAGCTTGAAGCTTGGACCCTGTTGGAAGGACAGAAGTCAAGAGTGAGAGCAGTGGAAATGAGTTATTTGAGAGGAGCATGTGGAGTCACATGGAGAGACAGACTAACAAATGAGGAAGTGAAGGAATGTTGTGGTACGGTTGAGGATGTGATGGGAAGTGTTAGGAGAAACACGTTAAGGTGGTTTGGGCATGTGAAGAGGATGGAGAGTGAAAGATTGACGAGGAGAGTGTATGTGAGTGAGGTGGAGGGGGCGAGAGGGAGGGGGAGGCCGAGGATGAGATGGAGGGATGGAGTGGAGAGGTATATGAGAGAGGGGGGTGTGAGTTGGAAGCGTGGTAGTGAAATGGCAGGGGACAGAGTGACATGGAGGCGATTTGTTTGTGGCCACCCCGTTCGGGATTGAGGCGTCTGGCGATAGATAGATAGATTATTATTATTTGTGTGTGTGTGTGTGTGTGTGTTTGTGTGTGTGTGTGTGTGTGTGTGTGTGTGTGTGTTCTTTTAATAATTCTGAGTGTAGTCAGGCATCATTCTCTGAGGCCCATGCATCATTGCATTCAGGGTGCATTAACCTTTTGAGATTCCGATGATGCATTTTCGAGTCATCATAAATCCAACCGTTGAGATTCTGATGACTCGAATTCGAGTCATATGTAACAATATATATTTTTTGCATGTTTTCCATCTCCTCTCTGGCCTTGTTCCACATACACAGTCCTGTTTATCCATTTCCAAATATTTGTTTTAACAGTGATGAGTACATCAGATAGATATGGACAATAAATAGGTTTTTATCGTGCATAATATCGATATTACCAGTGTGGATATTTGCCAGCGTGACAGCGAGAGCTTTCGCTTTTCTCTGTGAAAACTAACATAAATTGTTATAACCTATATTTCAATAGAAAGGGAATTTACTGTAGATTGACATTGTGCTATCAGCTTTCACGTAACTGTAATACTTATTTTTTTACAAATATTTTTCTACGGAAGTGTGAGCGATTTTTCCTTTTCGGCTAACTTCTACTCATCCTGTTGACCTTTTAGCTATCATGTTTACCTTTTTCAATCATACTACAATAAAGAGCGACTATTCAGCTTTAAAACAGTACCACATTCATTAGTCTACCATAAAAAGTTAGTGTACAGCGGCCGAGTAAGTACAAATATCCCAGCGCAACAGCATGCTCTATGTGCGCCAGGCTGAATCTGGCTCAGACACAATCGGCAGAGGGCCAAAAATCTCAAAGGGTTAATAGGTGGAATTAGTTGTTCACAACATCACATTGGATACTGCTTGCCCACTATATTTCTTGAGACTGATAAAATATAGGGTGCTTTTATGGCATGTCAGTGGGCTTAAAAGATAGCAGGTGTAAACTGCTTGTGTCAGAGGTATGCATCCCCTCATGATATGCTGCTGTCTTTAGGTGATCCCACACTGAATGATGGGTCAAATGGTTTTTCATAACCTAGAAAACCATCTTCTGTGTTGAGTGGTAACCATAAACCAAATGGTTACCAAATGGTTTATTGGGTTAAAGTACTCCAACAGGATGTGACCTGTAAGGGTTTGCATCCAGAGGATGATTGGGGTTTATTGCATACTTAATGGTACTCAGGAGAAAGTTACTCATCACTAACCTTAAATGTCTGGACTGAGTAGCCTAGCTCAGGACACAGACACTCCTGATGAAGCAATACAATATTGACAGGCTACTCAGTCCAGACATTACGGAGGTTATTCTCTCGGGCATGGAAGCATACATTCCTTTTTCATATCCTCTGACTAATGCAAGAAAGCCTTGGTTTAATCACGCTTGTTCTAATGCTGTCCGCAACAAAGAAAGGGCCTTTAAAAGGTACCGGAGCCAACCCACCCCTGAATCACATCTTTTTTATATTTCTGCCCAGAATCGTGCTGTCTTTTTTTTTTTTTATGCAAGGAAGAAGGAACCAAAGGCCACAGGCCTGCATACTGTTCCTTCCAAGAAAAAGCAAAAACAATACAAAAGAGAGCCAAATTCAAGATCCGTTCAATTCGAGATGCCTGGACACACTGCGTTTGAAAGACTGGAGATCATAGGAAGTAGGAAATACAGACAGAGGAAGACAGTTCCAGAGTTGACCAGTTGCATAAATAAAAGACTGGGAGTAACGGTTAACTCTTGCATTAGAGAGTTGGACAGAAAAGGGATGAGAGTTTGTTGCTAGATGGGTACTACGTGCCCGTCGTAGAGGTAGAGGGATGCAAGCAGATAGTTCAGAGGAACAGAGACCATTGAAGTAGCGATAGAAGAGAGATAAAGATGCAACAGTGCGGCGATGAGACAAAGGTTGAAGGGAATCAGTAAGAGGAGGAGAGTTAATGAGACGAAAAGCCTTTGACTCCACCCTATTGAGAAGAGCTGCATGTGGGGAGCCTCCCCACACATGAAAGTTGTACTCCATACACGGGCGAATAAAACCTGTGTACAAGGTCAACAACTGTGCAGGGGTAAAGAAAGTTCGGAATTGGCTTAGCACACCTAATCTCTTGGAAGCAGATTTCCCAAGAGATGTAATATGTTCTTTCCAAGACAAATCCCGAGAGAACGAAACCCCAAGCATGTTCAAGGATGATGCAGGACATAACTGTTCATTATTAAACATTAGTGGGTAATCCTGAGGAAGATTTTGTTAGGTTGATAAGTGTAAGAACTGAGTCTTTGATGCATTAAAAATAACAAGATTATTTTTACCCCAATCAGAGATTCGAGCCAAGTCAGACATTAGGTGTGCCATAGCCTCACCCTTTTTTTGTTGAAGTAACTGCTGAGATGGACGTTGCAGGAACCGAATGGAAAGGTGAAGGGTGGAATCATCAGCATTTGAGTGGATAGGGTTAGATGTACAGCTTAGAAGGTCATTGATGAATTAAAGGAAGAGAGTAGGTGATAGGACAGAGCCCTGAGGAACACCACTGTTGATAGGTCTAGGAGAGGAACGATGGCCGTCTACAACAGCGGCTATAGAACAACCAGAAAGGAAGCTAGAGATGAAGGCACAGATAGAAGGATAGAAACCGTAGGAGGGCAGTTTGGAAATTAAAGATTTATGCCAGACTCGATCAGAAGCCTTTGAGATGTCAAGTGCAATGACAAAGCTTTCGCCAAAGTTCCGAAAGGAGGATGACCAAGAGTCTGAAAGGTAGGTGAGAAGATCGCCAGTGGAGCGTCCCTGACGGAACCCATACTGACGATCAGAAAGAAGGTTGTGACAGGAAAGATGCTTTAAAATTTTTCTGTTAAGAATTGACTCGAAAACTTTTGAGACACAGGATATTAAAGCAATTGGACGATAGTTAGAGGGTTGGGAATGGTCACCCTTCTTTGGGACTGGCTGAATGAGAGCAAACTTCCAGCAGGAAGGAAAGGTACAAGTTGATAGACAAAGGTGAAAGAGTTTACGTAGGCAGGGTGTAAGCACAGAAACACAGTTTTTGAGGACAACAGGAGGGACTCCATCAGGACCATATGCCTTTTTAGTATTGGGGCCAGTGATGGCAGAAAACACATCAGCTGAAGAAATTTTAATGTCAGACAAGAGGAAGTCAGAGGGGGGAAGTGATGGAGGAATAGCACCGGAATCGTCTAAGGTGGAATTGGAGGAGAAAGTCTGAGCAAAGAGATCTGCTTTATCAGTAGAAGAAATAGCTACAGAGCCATCAGAGTAGAAAAGAGGAGGGAAGGATGATGAGGTAAAGTTGTTAGAAAGGTTTTTGGCAAGGTGCCAGAAGGAGCGAGAAGAATTCGAGTTGGAGAGTTGGGAACATTTAGCACGGATGAAATTATTTTTAGCAGAGCGAAGAACGGACTTAGCACGATTCCGGGCAGAAATATATAAAAGGTGTGATTCAGGGGTGGGTTGGCTCCGGTACCTTTTATAGGCCCTCTCCTTGTTGCGGACAGCATTAGAACAAGTGTGATTAAACCAAGGCTTTCTTGCATTAGTCAGAGGATATGAGAAAGGAATGTATGCTTCCATGCCCGAGAGAATAACTTCCGTAATGCGCAAGGCACACTCAGATGGCTCCCGGCCAAGGAAGCAATAATCATTCCATGGAAAATCAAAGAAGTACCGCCTGAGGGCCTCCCAATCTGCAGCTCCAAAGTGCCACAGGCGGCGTTTCTTTGGAGGGTCCACAGGCCGTACTGGAGCGATTGGACATGTTAAGGTAATAAGATTTTGATTGGAGGAGCCCAACGGAGAGAAAAGATGAACAGTGTAAGCAGAAGGATTAGTTGTTAGGAAGAGGTCAAGTATGTTGGAACTCTCTCCAAGGCGGTCAGGGATACGGGTAGGGTGCTGTACAAGCTGCTCTAGGTCATTAAGGATAGAAAAGATGTAGGCTTGTTCACCAGGTG
>JAGKTI010042732.1:0-10064 GCA_018397915.1 Birgus latro
ACCAGAAAATAATCTATCTGGCTACTATTTCCCCCGGACTCGTACGTAATCAATCTACTCACTCTTTTTCTAAAATGTGTGTTGCACACAATCATGTCCATAGCCTCCCCAAACTCGAGTATTCTTTCCCCTTCCGCATTCCTCACACCATATGCACATCCTCCATGGACTCCTTCATAACCTTGAGCTGCTTCACCAACATGACCATTTAAATCCCCTCCCAGAACCACTACCTCATCATCACCCATACCACTTACTACACGTATTAAATCATCCCAAAATCTATCCTTCTCTGCCTCATCCAATCCTACCTGCGGAGCATATGCTGATATGACTGAAACCATCACCCGTCCAATCAAAATTTTCACTACTATTATCCTATCACTTACTCTCATGACATTCATGACATACTCCACCCATTTCTCCGCAACCAACACACCCACACCCCCATATCCGTCAGTTCCCCCCTGCCAAAACAGCTTATAGTAGCAATCCTTCCCAGCAATCTTTCTGGCTGATCCACCCCTGTACCGGACTTCCTGCAGACATGCCACATCCACCCACCTCCTACTAAATGCCTCAACAACTTCCCCTGCTCTTCCTCTCAAACTTCCCACATTCCACGAACCCACCCTAAACCCCCTGGGTGATTTACTGTCGTCAGGCTTGCTTTGGTGCTTGTTTTTGTTCATAGTCATAGTCGGTAAGATAAAGGGGGGTAAACATTCCAAAGGCCCGACCCATTGCACAGACCCAGGTCCAGGCAATGGATCTGGGACCCCTAGCCCACCAGCTTACTAGTGGCTGTGGTAGTGGCCTCGGGGCACCCTGCCAGGACACCTGCAGGGACACCCTCCAAGCGCGGCTTGGCACTGCAACTGCCCCGCCATTATACACCCACTGATAGGGCAGCCTCCTGGGGCGCTACTCCGAGGTTCGGGCCCCTCTCTAATGAGCAGAAGCGGCAGCCTGGGAACCGCAATGCCCTGTACCCTCTAGCACAGGTTCGAGCCCCATCTCGCCCCGGACCCATGATCTGTGCCGGCGGAACCCCAGTCAAGCCTCCCCCCAAAGTCCGCCACATGTAAAATTGTTTGCCACAGGTCGCTCTGACCAAGGCCAAATAAGTATGACTATATTAATTTTATAATAAGGTAATATTATGATATAAACATATACTATTATGTATAATACAATGATATTATTATACTATACTTATTTGGCCTTGGTCCGTGCAGCCTGTTGCATGCACCAATTCCATATGACCTGTTTCCTGCAACTGGTCGAGCTGGTGGGAGAGCTGCTTAAGGGGGGAGCTTGGCATAGTGAAGGCCAGGGTAGGCACCGGATGGGGGGGCCCACTTCCCACTTTATTCATACTGCCAGTGATAATAATTGACGAACTAGTTTTCAGATCCATTAGCAATCTACTAAATATTTGCAATCTTAACAATACTAAACATTTTACTTTCTATGTTGGTTTTACATTATTACCATAACATGTTAATGAAGTATATACTGGAATCACTCCAAGCATTTTTCTCTCACACTGTCTCCTTATATCAGTAATTCCATTTCACAGGGTTATCACTTGATACCATTATCAGCATAGGTTGAAGAGGAATGCATTTACCTAACAGCTACGTCCAGTTACAAGTAAGATTACCTGCCATATTCACATCACGAATGACACTGACCAATAAACATTAGGATGATGTTCGGACACTGTTAGTGGTTGCTTATTTCCTAATTGGTAGTACTTCAGCCAGATGTTTTTGTGTGTTCTGTGGTGCACCATGAAGAGGTAGGAGGTTAAAATACTGTCACCTCAACAGGCAAAGAGTTTATGCATACTGTTGTCAAATGTGGCTATTATATCAGCTATGATAATGAATTACCATATCATATTTCATATGACTATGGTCATTACAGTAAACCTTTACAGTCCATTCATCTAACGAATGACTAAATTACACATTACAAGGAAAACTAATTGTGAATGGTGCTGCTTATGCGTGAGGTCACACATTTACTTGCTCATCAATTATTTACCGAACATTATCTCACATTATAGCAAGATGAAGACACCAGCTCTCCAGCACAGTATGCAAAAGCTTCCAGTATTATTAAGCACAACTGGTGAATTGTTGGGACATTTATGTCACCACTGCCTGTGATATTGCTTTGGCGACTGGTAAATGGAACATGACGTAAATGATTTTTTTTTTTTTAATCCCACGAACCTAGGTGCTTCAGCACCTGTCACTGAGGCACGGGGTGCGAGGATATGTGATGGTTGTTGTCTGTCTGCTACTAAGACCTAGGTCATAAAATATGGGCTTAGTGTTTAATAGGAGAAACCCATCTCTCATGACAGGGGTGGAACCACGTCACACGGATTGGCTGATTCGAGGCAGTATTCTGCCTCAACGAACGAGTTTCAACCTCCGACATCTACTTCCAATCTCTCCTATTTAGTTAAAATTAATATTTCTCCAAGTAGTAATCCTGTAACGATTAATGACTTAACTTATGTCTCAGATCAAGACTAGTATTTCAATAGGTTTAATCGAGACCGGCTCAGGACTGGCGAAATGCATAAAGAACAGACACCAGTGTCTATTTTTCTACCATAAGGACCAGTCACCCAACGGTTCTTCCCCCCAATATTCAGTAGACAATTTTTAGCCATGGGTTTATCATGTAATAATGAAAAAGAATCCATTTATAAACATGTAATAAATGTAAAGATGCGGTCTGTTAGATTATTTTACATAATGTTTTCAATACTCGCATTATCCAATGCTTTCAAGAAGTTCCTTTGAAATTCAATCGGCTAAAAATTGTCGACTGAATGTTGGGTTGAACTCTGACTGAGATTCACTACAGAAGACGAGAGTTGAACCGAACTTTCATTGAGCAAGTACACACGAACAAACAGATACACTGTTGCCAGCACCCATTACCCACCTCTCGTGGCTAGGTGGCTCAAGTGGGAAGTTTGGCGACTGTACATGTTATGTTTTAGCTATTTGGGGAGATGTTTTAGGTGTAGCAAAGATGAGGATTAGGTTAGCCTAAATGCTAATGGAGGTTCAATACTTCCATATCTAGAAGTTATGGAGGATTATATTTGTTAAAGCTTAACCCTTTTGCTGCGGAATTTATTCGGTTCTCAAAAGTGTCAATTCTCCAGCAAAAAATCAAAATGGTATTAGGTAATTGTCTACAACACTTTTGTGATTGCCTAATACTTAAATATCCATTGCCAGCACTAAAATTCCTTAATAACCACATACAGTAAGTCCTCGTGTTTCGACGCTTCATTTTTCGTGATAGAAAAAAGTTTCCGACATGTCTCAAACAACGTCACTTTATCCCAATTTTCGTCACCACTTCCAGCCGGCAGCTGACACTCAGCTGACAACGCATACCGATGCTCACTTGTTGGCGGCCATATTGCGACCACCCTGCCCTCTATCGATACAGCAGTGGTACCACAGACCCCTTCACCATTGTGTTTTTTGTGCAACCGAGAAGCAGAGGATTTTCGAGCTCATTGAGGAGGGGTTGACAGCCACTGAGATACATCGCCTGACTGAGGCTGCTGACAGCACCATATGGAGGCAACTGACAGCAAACCCTTTTCTGTATCCTCCTAAAATCTCTGTTTTAATTACAAAGGAAAAGGTGGCTGTTGCGTGTATGTACGCAACGATCTATCTTGCTCTCGTGTTCCTGAACTTGATTCTTCTCAATTCTCTACTCTCTGGCTTCGGCTCTCCTGTCATTCTCTGACTAAATATATCTGTGCTGTTTACTTATCTCCTAATTCTACTGACTCTCAAAAATTCATTCACTATCTTACTTCTACGATGATACACATTCTGTTCATTTCTCCTTTCTCTGAAATCTCCATTCTAGATTTCAATGTTCACCACAACCTCTGGCTTTCCTCTTCTTTCACTGATCCACCTGATGAACAAGCCTACATCTTTTCTATCCTTAATGACCTACAGCAGCTTGTACAGCACCCTACACGTAAACCTGACCGCCTTGGAGAGAGTTCCAACATACTTGACCTTTTCCTAACAACTAATCCTTCTGCTTACACTGTTAATATTTTCTCTCCGTTGGGCTCCTCCAATCAAAACCTTATTAAATTAACCTGTCCTATCGCTCCAGTACGGCCTGTGGACCATCCAAGGAAGCGCCGCCTGAGGCACTTTGGAGCTGCAGATTGGGAGGCCCTCAGGCAGTACTTTGATTTTCCATGGAATGATTATTGCTTCCATGGCCGGAAGCCATCTGAGTGTGCCTTGCGCATTACGGAGGTTATTTTCTCGGGCGTGGAAGCATACATTCCTTTCCCATATCCTCTGAGCAAACCCTTTTCTGTATCCTCCTACTTTCTCTATTCTCATTTCAAAGCCAAAGGTGACTGTTGTGTATATGTACGCAACGATCTATCTTGCTCTCGTGTTCCTCAACTTGATTCTTCTGAATTCTCTACTCTCTGGCTTCGGCTCTCCTGTCATTCTCTGACTAAATATATCTGTGCTGTTTACTTATCTCCTAATTCTACTGACTCTCAAAAATTCATTCACTATCTTACTTCTATGATGAAACATATTCTGTTCATTTCTCCTTTCTCTGAAATCTCCATTCTAGGAGATTTCAATGTTCACCAAAACCTCTGGCTCTCCTCTTCCTTCACTGATCCACCTGGTGAACAAGCCTACGTCTTTTCTATCCTTAATGAACTACAGCAGCTTGTACAGCACCCTACTCATAAACCTGACCGCCTTGGAGAGAGTTCCAACATACTTGACCTTTTCCTAACAACTAATCCTTCTGCTTACACTGTTAATATTTTCTCTCCGTTTGGTTCCTCCAATCATAACCTTATTACATTAACCTGTCCTATCGCTCCGGTACGGCCTGTGGACCATCCAAGAAAGCGCCGCCTGAGGCACTTTGGAGCTGCAGATTGGGAGGCCCTCAGGCAGTACTTTGATTTTCCATGGAATGATTATTGCTTCCATGGCCGGAAGCCATCTTAGTGTGCCTTGCGCATTACGGAGGTTATTTTCTCGGGCGTGGAAGCATACATTCCTTTCCCATATCCTCTGACTAATGCAAGAAAGCCTTGGTTTAATCACGCTTGTTCTAATGCTGTCCACAACAAGGAGAGGGCCTATAAGAGGTACCAGTGCCAACCCACCCCTGAATCACATCTTTTTTATATTTCTGCCCGGAATCGTGCCAAGTCTGTTCTTCGCTCTGCTGAAAATACTTTCATCCGTGCTAAATGCTCTCAACTCTCTAACTCGAATTCTTCTCGCTCCTTCTGGCATCTTGCCAAAAACCTTTCTAACAAATTTACCTCATCATCCTTCCCTCCTCTTTTCTACTCTGATGGCTCTGTAGCTATTTCTTCTACTAATAAAGCAGATCTCTTCGCTCAGACTTTCTCCTCCAATTCCACCTTAGACGATTCCGGTGCTGTTCCTCCATCACTTCCCCCCTCTGACTTCTTCAGCTGATGTATTTTCTGCCATCACTGGCCTCAATACTAACAAGGCATATGGGCCTGATGGACTCCCTTCTGTTGTCCTCAAACACTGTGCTTCTGTGCTTACACCCTGCCTAGGTAAACTCTTTCGCCTTTGTCTATCAACTTGTACCTTTCCTTTTTGCTGGAAGTTTGCTCTCATTCAGCCAGTCCCAAAGAGGGGTGAAAATTCCCAGCCCTCTAACTATCGTCCAATTGCTTTAACATCCTGTGTCTCAAAAGTTTTCAAGTCAATTCTTAACAGAAAAATCTTAAGCATCTTTCCTGTCACAACCTTCTTTCTGATCGGCAGTATGGGTTCCGTCAGGGACGCTCCACTGGCGATCTTCTCACCCACCTTTCAGACTCCTGGTCATCCTCCTTTTGGGACTTTGGCAAAAGCTTTGCCACTGCGCTTGACATCTCAGGGGCTTTCGATCGAGTCTGGCATAAATCTTTAATTTCCAAACTGACCTCTTCGGTTTCTGTCCTTCTATCTGTGCCTTCATCTCAAGCTTCCTTTCTGGTCGTTCTGTAGCTGCTGTTGTAGACGGCCATTGTTCTTCTCCTAGACCTGTCAACAGTGGTGTTCCTCAGAGCTCAGTCCTATCACCAACTCTCTTCCTTTTATTCATCAATGACCTTCTGAGCTGTACATCTGACCCTATCCACTCATGTGCTGATGATTCCACCATTCACCTTTCCATTCGGTTTCCGCAACGTCCATCTCAGCAGTTACTTCAGCACAAAAGAGATGAGGCTATGGTACACCTAATCTCCGACTTGGCTCGTATCTCTGATTGGGGTAAAAATAATCTTGTTATTTTTAATGCATCAAAAACTTGGTTCTTACAATTATCAACCCGACAAAATCTTCCTCAGGATTACCCACTAATGTTTAATAATGTCCAGCTCAGTTCTGCATCATCCTTGAACATGCTTGGGGTTTCATTCTCTCGGGATATGTCTTGGAAAGAACATATTACATCTCTTGTGATATCTGCTTCCAAGAGATTAGGTGTGATAAGCCGACTCCGAACTTTCTTTACCCCCGCACAGCTGTTGATCTTGTACACGGGTTTAATTCGCCCGTGTATGGAGTACAACTCTCACGTGTGGGGAGGCACCCCACATATAGCTCTTCTCAATTGGGTGGAGTCAAAGGCTTTTCGTCTCATTAACTCTCCTCCTCTTACTGATTCCCTTTAACCAATGTCTCTTCGCCACACTGTTGCATCTTTATCTCTCTTCTATCGCTACTTCAACGGTCACTGTTCCTCTGAACTGTCTGCTTGTATCCCTCCACCTCTACGACGGGCACGTAGTACTCGTCAAGCAACAACCTCTCATCCCTTTTCTGTCCAATTCTCTAATGCAAGAGTTAATCGTTATTCCCAGTCCTTCATTTATGCAACTGGTCAACTATGGAACTGTCTTCCTCTGTCTGTATTCCCTACTTCCTATGACTCCAGTCTTTCAAAAGCAATGTGTCCAGGCATCTCGAAATGAATGGATCGTGAATGTGGCTCTCTTGTATTGTTTTTGCTTTTTCTTGGAAGGAACAGTATGTGGGCCCATGGCCTTTGGCTCTGCCTTGCATTAAAAAAAAAAAAAAAAAAAAAAAACTCAAATAACAAGGCAACTCTCAAAAAGCAGGTGAGTGCATGTAAAATAACAATAAAGTAAATGTGCCTGTTTTTCTTCCCCTTAATCTTTATTTGTGCCATGGGTTTTTACTGTATCAATATCCACCTAATGAAGTTAGTTTTTAGAGTTAACCAACCAAGTGTTAGAACAATTCAGGGGAAGAATATACAGTATTATAATGAAACTCGGTAACACTGGTTACTGCTATGTTGCATTATACCCCTAAGGAAGAACAAGGAACCTTTCAGCAAGCAGGTGAGTGAATGTAAAATAACAATAAAGTAAATGTGTGTTTTTTTTTCCCCTCAACCTTTATTTGTGCCACGGTCTTTTACTGTATCAATATCCACCTAATGCAGTTAGTTATTAGAGTTAACCAACCAAGTGTTACTTAGAACAATTCAGGGGAAGAATATGCAGTATTGTAATGAAATTTGGTAATGCTGGTTACTGTTATGCTGCATTATACCCCTAAGGAAGAACAAGGAACCTCTCAACAAGCAGGTGAGTGCACATAAAATAACAATAAAGTAAATGTGTCTGTCTTTTTTTCCCTTAATCTTTATTTGTGCCACTGTTTTTTACTGTATCAACATTCACCTGATGGAGTTTGTTTTTTCTGTGCGATCAGACGCACAAGCCCACTCACAGCAGAGGTAGACGAAACGGCTGTAAGACACCACTTGACAAACTACGACTTAGACTCAGGTGTAGTTGACATAACAGAGGAAAAGATGAACTCTAGTGAAGAAAATGAAAGGCCATATCACACTGCACAGAAGATGACCACCCAGAAATTGTCCCACAGCCTGTCCACCATAACCGACATGGCAACAACCTTCAAGACATACACCGGGACTATGCCTAAGGCTACCCAGATCCTATCCACCTTGAATGATCTGAAGTCTCAAGTGATGGCAGTCTACAACAGAAACCTACTGGAGCAGAGACAAGCCAGGATCACACGTTTTTTTAATGTGACTCAGAATGTGGCTGCTATTATGCAAGACTTAGACACGACAGGAGAGAAGGATGAAGGAGGAGAAGTGGACAGAGAGAAAGTGGAGTTGCTGGAGCCTGAATTCGACTTTGAGGGCTTCGGCTTAGATGACAGGGCTTCCCCAGAGAGGCCCATGTCACCCAGTAATTAGCCCATCCACCCTCAACACACCTTCACCTGCCACTCATGGCAATGTTTACTTTATTTCTGGTAAGGATTTTTGGTGTTGCAGCCCTTTATAACAGTTCTAATGTCATTTCAGGTACATGTTTATTGTGTTATGCTGTATAAGCAACTAGTAAACACTCCATATTTAATTTTGGGTAGGGCCTGTTTGGTGTTATAGGACTTTGATAGGGTAACGTTGCTGTCCCACTGGAACGCCCATCTATTTTTCCCATTGATTCTTAACTTCACACTTCGTTGTTTCACGTTTCGCAACATTTTGGCAGAACATCAAAACAGCAAAAAATGAAGACTTACTGTATATTGTCAGCAGGACGATGAATAAATAAAAAAATTGGCGGGGATTTAATTAAAAGGACAACAAGATGCTGGCCAGCTGATGCGTAAAGGTCCAGCGTTTGCCGTAATATTATATTCACTATCAAGTGTTTTCTACACACTTACACATCCAGCACCTTCTTAACCCTTTCGCGCATGGTAAGTTTTATTAAGTTTCATGGCTCACGATTTTACTCCCCCGCGTGCTCCGCTGGCAGCCAGCGATACGCAAATTACATGTATTCTTGCCTCATTTTCGCCACCCAAACCTCAAAATGTTGCCCTCAAACTCACATCATCTTATTTGCCGATGTTTGTTCTAGCTGATAAGCCAAAAGAAAAACCAGAAAAATACGAATAAAAGTACACAAGGCCGCCGTGAATAAACATTTTGGAACGTTGATCTCACTTCCCAACATTGTCGTTCGAGTGCTTTCCATCATACAGAAATGTGTTATTATAAGTTTTGATAGATAATTTCAATGGCTTTCTAATGAGGTATGTCCGGTTGTGATCCGATTTGTAGTTTTCGAGAAAATAGCCAAAAACTAAAAGCCATTTTTGTAAAAAAATTGATTTTTGTTCAGGGAGGTATACTGCAGAAGTTTTCTTCCACACCTTGTTTTTATTACATAATCTTATGTAGAATTTCATAAGCTTTCTCCTGATACCTTTTTGTTTTGATACGCTTCATAGTTTCCGAGTAAATCGCAAAAAACTACAGGGTACTCGCGGCCGCGGTGCACTTTCGTCATGCGTGCACAATAACCGCCTACGTAACCACAACTTTTCATTAGAGAAATTATATAGTTATGTCCTGTACATATGTAGAATTCACTGATCTTTATCATAGTTCTTAAAAGAAATCGATACGTTCAATAATTTTGGAGTAAATGGACGACAAAGATAGAACACTCTTCCTCGCCCGCAAGCGAGATAAAAACGCTCAATTTCCCTGCCTCACGAATACTTACATATTTTTGCTCTTTACGTTTTATTATTATTTTTTTTTTACTCAAATTATACACAAGAAATATCATAAGCTCTTTGATAGTGCTCTCAGTAACTCGACATTTCCACTAGACTTTTTGCTAAAGCTGAACTTTCTTCCATCTCATATGTGTATATGTAAAAAACAATACTTATTTGTGAAAAAAATATAGAAATGTAGAAACAGGTCAATGTACAAATCAACAAAATATGGATAACTCACTTGCTCCAGAGGTGTTGAACTGCTGGCAGGAACTTGAAGGAATTGAAGATGAGTTAGGTAGTGTGTGAGTTTTGTGTGTGTTCATGGGTTCCTGAGTGAGTGTGTGTGTGTGTGTGTGTGTGTGTGTGTGTGTGTGTGTGTGTGTG